>MU107342.1:0-55243 GCA_012274485.2 Sinapis alba
AAATTATTATTTCTTTGATTCAACAAGCAGAACACAGAACTGATAAAAACACTAATTCTAAACCAAAAGATAACTTGCGATTCTACATCGTTGGAAAAACAAAAGGCATTACCATTCCGTGGACTACAAAAACTTCCCTTGCTCACAACTACCTTCAGATAACTAGTTTAACCAAAACAGAGGTTAATATAATACAATGAACCATCACGACAGAGTGTTAAAAATCCATTTCAAAAAGATCAGACCCAAAGAGATTAAGATATCTAGTAGTCATCCAAAATCTCTTCGTCCTCTTCTTTACCTTCATCCTGTTCTTTGTTCACATCTTCATTCTCATTAGCCTCAACTTGCTTCTCCTCGGCATCATCAGCTTGTTTCTCTTCAACATCATCACCGTCATCTGATTGCTTCTCCTCATCCTCTTCCTGAAAAAGTCACCACACCATCTTAGGACTCAAGATTCCAATGCTATAGTGAGAAAAAAAGTAATGCAACACATACTTCCTCATCAGCATCGTTGCTCTCTAGTGACTTGTTATATTCTGCCTTTAGTTCTGCAGCCTTATCCAAATAAACTTTCTTTTCCTAAAAGATCCAAAGAACACAACCAGAGTAAGACCACAATAAGAAAACCATCATTAAAATAGAGCAACTCACTTCCTCAGTCAAAGACTTCCACTTTTCACCACCCTGCTTTGCAACCTACGATCATATAGAAAAGCAAACTTGGTTACAACATACGATCATATAGAAACCATGGCACACTAAATCTTCATAAACACTACCATATTAATCATATAAAGTAGCAAACTTGGTTACAACATATGAACGCATAGGCCTTTATCATGTCTTCATTAGCACAAGTATACTAATCATATACTCAGTTACGACTTACATCCTTAACGTTAGAAGAAGGATTCTCTTCTTTGAAAGTTTTGCGGAAATCATTCCTGCAAGTTGAAAGGCAATAATGTCAGCACATAATCTCCAGCAAAACCAAAACGAGGCGACTATGCAAGAAGGAAAGATTACATGAAAATGAAGAAGGCAGTAAGAGGACGCTTTGGCTTTTGTTAGAGGCAGCAGAGCTCTTCTTATTCTTCTCATCCTTCGCCTTCCTGACTCTCTTTGGCTTAGGTTCATCAGATGTTGACTTCTTCCTGAAGAATCCAAAGGAAGGAACTCAATATCACATATAGAAGACGAAGAAGTAAGCCTAACGATTGTTTACCTCTCTACAGGTTTCTTCTTAGCCTCAACTTGCGTCTCAACAACTTGAGCTTCTGAGTAAGTAAAGAGATAAGCTTTTCACACAACTCAAGTCACTACGAAGAACACTCAAAAGAGAGAGATAGAGATAGATTACCGAGATTGACTCGAATTTTAGCGTCGAGGCTGCAATTATGCATACTTATAAGCGCAACAGCTACGTTCTTGTTACATCCTTCACTGAAAAAATCGTCACAAACAGTATGAGAAATCCTAAGTGAGTTCCCAATCAAATCTTAGATCGGAATCAAAAGTAATCAATACCATCGAACGAAAGCGCTTCCATCCTTAGCGCGAAGTAAGGTATTGCTTGTGGATTCATCTTTGGTTTCAGCTTCCACTCTCTTCCTCTGCTTCGGTGCGTTTGATTTCGACGATCCACCACCAGCAGCAGCCATATCTTTCGTTTCTACGATTGGTAACGAGAGGAAGAAGAAAAAAACTCTGCTCCGTTGCGATAATTTTCTCACCGGAGAAAATCGATTCGATGAGGGGAAAGTTTCAGATGAGAAGAAAAAGAGGAAGTGTGATTGAGAGGGAAACGAAACTCTGTTTTCCCGCCGAAAAAAAACTTGGTGTTTTGTGCTTTTTTTGACACGGATCTATGAGCTGGCGATCTAATCCACCGTTCGTTTTGCGTAAGTTATGAAAATGAACGGTCTAGATTCGCCTCTGCTGCCGTTTTGATAAGCTGTTTCTTCGCGGTTTCCTTTCTTTGTTTTAATTAGGGTTTTGCGGGTAAAACAGATGGGCCATAAGGCCATCAATATCGGCGGCCCTAAGGGCTGGCCCTAAACATTAATCGGATAAAAATTAAATGGTAAATGAATAAGGGCTTCGCAAACGGGCCTAATTTAAGGGACATTTTGGGTCGTCCTTACGGCAACGTGGCAGGAGGCGATTGGGAGAAGATTACGAAGTTGGGAGAAGAAGTCGAAGTGTTTTGTCGGTGTGTTGGTGTGTTCTTTTCTCATCTCCAAAACGTAATCGAGAGAAAGCCGTTTCGTCTCCGTCTACGAAGCCGTACATCTGGACCTTTGGCGTCTTCTCCGGTGGAGAATCTGAGCTTCGATTCCGGTGAAAGAGAAGTGAGAGAAGTGTGAGAAGTCGGCGGTTGGATTCCGGTGCTGCGGTCTCGATCTCGCTTAGGACGTCGATCTTTTGCATATCGATCTCGTAGGAGGTATTGTTGATCGATCACTATGCTTGTATGATGTTAATTTTGATTATATTTCGTAGCTTGTTTCGGTTTCTTTGTGGTGGTAGTTGGAACTATAGTATGGTTAACTGTGAAAGAGAATAATGGTTTGTTTGTCATAACTCTTTACTCATTTTAGTTACATTGTTCAGGCTTGTAGTTAATCGCAAAAAAGACAAAGCTGATGCTTAACCTTTATAGTTTCGATTTCATTGTTTAGGCTTTACTCTTTACTCTGTGTAGTGTAATTGCTTCTTATAGTTACATTGGTTTTGGCTTATAGTTGGAACGTAATTGCTTATATCTAATGGTTATAGTTACATTGTCAGTAGCTTAGGGTGTTTTAGGTGGGTAGTAAAATCCGATTAGACATTTCTTGTTGATGGTTGGTCATTATGTGGGTTAGTTATTACTCTTCACTTGCTCTTATTAAACACCATCTCATCATCTCACTTGCTCTTATTAAACACCATCAGTCCCCATAAATATACCAAAGCCACTTCCCTCTTCTATCATCTCACTCCACATAAGGCTCTCGCCAATAATTGTGATATCTTTTCTTACTAATATGGATCCTAACAATCTTCATACTCAGTCCTCTAGTTACGTAGGACTGCTTCACAGTCAACAAGGTAGTGTTTTCCATGAAAACTTTCCTTATGAAAGTTTTCATTCTAGTGTTAACTTTGGAGACTCTGAAATCCCGCCTTATAGCTCACAACAATCTCAAGAGACAACTTGCTTTGTGGTGGTCAGCCACAACTTGCAACGTCTACCAGCAGGAATAATCCAGGTAACAACTTGTTTTGTGTATTTGTTGTGTATTTGTTGCGAGTGCTCTGATTGTGTATTTGTTGCGAGTGGTCGCGATTCAGGGCGAAGATATTACACTTGCGCGAATGTAGATGACGGGGAGTGTCATGTTTGGAAATGGTGGGATGTGGCCGTCATGGAAGAGATGAGAGCAAGAGATCTCCACGTGCTTCAGCTGGCTGAAAAGGTTGAAAACCTTACACTTTATACTGACTATGAGACTGAGCAGAAGCTGGTGAGCCTAGAGAAGCTTGTGTGTGACATAGCTAAGGAGAAATCAAAGTTCAGTAATTGTCTTGAGTCCTTTGTCATAGTGATGTTTGTCGTAATGGTTTTAATAGGCATGGTGGTTATGTTTAAGTAAATGAAGATGTTGTTGTCTTATGTAGTTGTCATGTTTAACTTAATGTTTTCAGTACTTTGTAGTTCTTATATTTAACTCAACTCTCATGAATTGTTTTTTTACAACAACTGTCCTTTTACATACATCTTTATTTATGAAAATAAACTTTATATTTAATATTTAACTTCTGTTTTATATATCTTTATTTATGAAAATAAACACCCAAAATATTAAGGGACAAAAAAAGTCTTACCAATAATAAACATTTTCACAATTGTCCTTAGCAAAGTCCCTTAACACAAAAGTTATAATATTCTATGTTTAAGGGCCCTTCATTAAGGAACACCTATATTGATGCCCTAAGGCCTATTATATTTCCGGTATATGCCCAATAGTATCTTAAATTGGTCTTGAGTTTTGACCAATCAACGAAAAAGTTGAAGTTAAAAGTGATCTGTTTCTTACTCTTGTCTTTCATCTTCTTAATCACTGCTCTGATTCTCCATAACCATAATGCATCAAGCAGTATCTCTGTCTTTGTTTGTAAAGATGATAAGTTTCATGGACTTCCAACTTAAAACTAATTAACAGTAAGTGGATTGGCCCAAATCTCTTATATATTACTCATGTCCCTTATATATTTTCGATGTGGGATTTTATCTCTAATAAAAGATGCACCAAAATAAGAATTGATGTTGACCTTAATTTATTTTAGATATATTTTATAAGTATCCATATACACGTGTGGAAACAAATCTTCTGCCTGTTGGTATATATTTTCTTACCATCTTCACAAGTTAAGATGGGATGGGATCAAATCTAGAGTGGATAAGCTGGAGTTTTGTTATGAGGTTGATATTATTATCTCTTCCAATAAAGAAACATACCCACAGTGTCTTTCTTTATATATCAGAGGTCTCTTCCCACTTCTTCAACCACATAGAATCATGAATCTCAAACTCCTCTCTAGTTCTTCTCTCCACTTGTTTCTTCTCCTCTCAGTTTTCATATCAGATGGTGTTTACACCGTGTATTCATCAAGAAACCTGCTTCAGACCCAAAAAGTTCCATGTCCATTGAACTTTCAGCTTCTGAACTACACGATCATACTAAGCCGATGCAAAGGTCCTCGTTTCCCGCAACAGGAATGTTGTGCTGCTTTCAAGGAGTTTGCATGTCCGTACAAACAATACGTTAACGACGAGAAAACTGATTGTCTGACCCTTATGCTCAGCAACATCAAACTCTATGGTGGATACCCGGTTGGACTGTTTGCAAACACCTGCCTACAAGGCAAACAACATCTCGATTGCCCGGGTCAAGCATGAATAATGTTTTTTCATTAACCGGGTGGTCCTAATGTTCTTCATATATGTTATGTTTTTAAAACGTTGTTATAAATTTGTATCAAATGCGAGTAAAAATAATATGAAAAATATACATTTCGTCTGTTTTGTCGAGTAATTCTCTTACATAATTTTTTTTTTAAGTTTTTGACACAAAATAATTTAAAAAAAAATAAAACGATCAAAATAGATTTTTTTTTTTTTTTGAAATTTTCAGTTTTTTAGTTATTTATTTTTTAGAAATTTGAAACCTATTCCCAAACCTACCCTTAACTCTAAACCTTAAAATCTAAATTAGTTAACCCTAAAAATATAAATGCATATAAATTAAAAATTTAGCTTTTAAAAAATACTATTTTAATTATTTTCTTCAAAATTATTTTTTGTGAAAAACAAACTAAAAGAGATTATCTAAGAAGAATTGTTTCTCTTTGTCATTTGCTATGGTTATTTTAGGAGTTTAATTTTGTTATGGTCGTAGACTTAGAGCATGTTTAATGTGGGTTTCTTAGGGAGAGTCTCTTAGCGGGATTTAAGAGACAGTCTCTTAGCTTTTAACTAAAAAGTTAAGAGACGTCTCTTAAGTCTCTTATTTAAGAGACGTCTCTTAACTTTTTTAGTTAAAAACTAAGAGATCGTCTCTTAAATCCCGCTAAGAGACCGTCTTTAAAAGACCCCATTAAACCTGCTCTTATAGTTGTCACTTTCTCACTGACAAAAAATAATTATTTATTTACAAACCCATTAAATATTATTATTTGTAACTAAGAAAGATTTTTTTTTGACAAAATTTAGAAGTCAAAGGTCAGCAGCACACTCCGAATTAAAAACTGATAGAGACAGAGAGAAAGATTGATTGTTATGATTGGAGGAAGACGACGACAACAGGAAAAGGGAGGATGAAAGTTTCCTCCTTTCTTGTTCCAATGCATTCTTCTTTTCGTTGGCTTTTCGTCACCGCGTGATTACGAAACTCTCGTCCTTATCAACACTCTCAATTTCCTTCTTTCCTTTGAAATTTCCTTACTCGGATTTTTCTTCTTCTTGTTTCATTCATACGTGTGAGATTGGTTACTTAAACGCGTTCGTATGAGCATTAACAAGAGCAGGGGGAGAGGAAAGTAGACTCCTTTGGCCCAGTTTTTGAGGGTTTTAGTTTAGCTTTGAGCAAGGGGATGGGGATGGAGAATGGGCATGAGGAGAGACTTTCCGAGAGATTTTCTCAAGTGGGTATTGAAGATTCTTCTCGCTTGCCGGAGAAAGACTTTAAAAATGATAACTTGTTGCAGGTCATCAAAGCTGTTGAAGCTGCTGAAACCACCATCAAGCAGCAGGTCTGGTCTCTTTCTCTCTCTATCTATGTGTCTCTGTTTGGAATTTGATTCAGTTTTTGTGGGCATGTAGTACTTCCTCATACACTCCATTTCCTGGAGTTTTGTGTAAATTTATGTATTGGCATGTCTAATAATAAGGGAGAGAATAAGCAATGTTCAAGAAATTTGTAGACAGTGGTTAGGCGCCTTATAGAGGATTATTATTGTTTAGGTGGGCGTATACCGATTTTTAAAAAGGTTGTTTTGGAAAAATTGTTTTGCTTAGACCCGATTTGCCGACTGGGCGAGAGAACGAGTTTTAGAACGCTGAAAATAAGTATATGGATTGTAGAATTTTGTCTCTCGTCCCTTACCATTTACCACTAGCACATGATTTACCTACACAGATGGTTTTTTGTTGGTCATCTGAGTGTTTGGGGCCATCTAAGAAAGTGTTCTTTCCTCGAAGCAGGTGGATGAGAATAGCCGTTTAAAGGCTGATCTTCAGAGAAGTACTCTTGAACTTGCTAGATATGTAAGTATGTTGGTTGAGTATTTCTCTGAGGATATATACATGACAATTTTGCTTTTGTTCTCTGTCTTGCCCAGAAATCAGATGAATCATTACTACAAGCATCTAATCTTGGAGATCACTCAAATACTAGCACTACTGTCTCTCGCTTGGTTCACCAGCCAGTTGAACTGAAGCAGACTGTGATCAAAGCTTCAGATGCTGATTCATTAGGCATTGTGGTTGTTCACCCCCTTGTGAATTCCAATGGCGAAGAAGCTACTGTGAGTAATCGTTACGAAACCCCCTCTGAGCAAAATATGGTTAATGGCATTGTCAGAGGAGCTATAGGTGGTGCTAGTCCCTCATCATCATCGATTATGAGGTACTGAAAACTTAAACTACCACTCTGGAACGTGCTGAATTTTACTTGTAGATCTAATGGTCCATGAAAGTATAATTTTCACGATCCAATTTCTGATAGAACGCAGTTGGAAGGAGCGCATGTCACACATTTCAATTCATCTACTCATCTTTTAATGCCGGTTGGAGAAGTAAATGATTCGGGAAATGCTTGGAAGCAGGTCTCTATCACACTTGGTTTTCTTGGTGTAAACGAAAAATTATTTGCCTGACTATGTACACCTATGCAGGACCTGATTCACAAGGTTCAGGAAAACGAACAAAAAATTTTGCAGTTGAGGAGATATCTTACTGACTGTTCTCTTAAGGTGAGTCCTCCATCTACCAGCTGGACATGGTAATATTATGTTATTTACTTTTGTTACAAAAGTTTGGATTATAGTGATGCATATGGTTCCTCTCTAGTTTTTGCCCTCTATAAGTGAGCATAACAGTAAATGAATCAGATGTTTGGCTTTTTATGCTTGCCTTTGGTTCATCCCTTGCATTCTTTTTTGATTTTATGTGAAAGCATCTGATTAACATTTTAGGTTTCTTTTTAGGAAGCTCAAACTCGCAATGAAAAATTTGTTCTGGAAAAGCGAATTGCCTACATGCGTCAGGTTGGTCTTTTCCTTCTTCTTCTTTTCTTTTTCTACTTACCTGTTTAATTTTCATGTACTAAATCTTTTCAATTTTGGAAGTTTCTGGGCGCCTCAAATATTTTCTTTTTGCTGTTGTAACACAGGCATTTGATCAACAGCAAGAAGATCTTGTTGAGGCTGCATCTAAAGCTCTCTCTTACAGACAAGAGATAATTGAAGAAAATATACGCCTAACATATGCCTTACAGGTACTATCGTCTTGTATCTTTGGGCATGCGGCAGTATTTTTCTGTTGACACATTTAATCTTCATTTCTATTATATATAACTTTCTAAGTTGAAGAGAATCTGACTTTCTGTTTTTTTTTTCTAGGCTACACAGCAAGAGAAATCTACATTTGTATCATTCTTGTTACCTCTTCTATCTGAGTATTCTCTACAACCACATGTTTCTTATGCACAGTCTATTGTTAGCAATGTGAAGGTCAGTTCCAGTATCTAAGTGATGTCTCTTGTTAGCTTTTTGTCTCTTTCTATCATAACTTTTGTTGGAATCTTAACATTTATGTTTTATTTTTCAGTTTTAGGATTGTACATGTTTAGCTTTTATCTTTGACTCTTTTAAACTGTATGCTGTAACCTATTAGCTTGAGGTGTTTCGTTGCATTACTGAATGATATTTATAGATATGGTCATTTGTGCTCAGGTTATATTTAAGCATCTACAAGAGAAGCTCCTTCTTACTGAGGTATGTTACGCGGTTATGGCATATCTGATTTTAAATTTCTGTCTGCTTCATTTGCAGTTGCACTGACCTTTGATAGATGATTCTTTCTATTTTTTGTTTATGCACTAGACAAAGTTAAAGGAGTCAGAATATCAATTAGTACCTTGGCAGTCAGATGTGAACCACTCAAATGATTCTCCTGGTGTAGCGGTAACCCACTCAGTACGTTCATATCCCTCAGTGTTATATATCATAAGCTTTGAATGAATTGAGTCTTAAATGTACTTCTTGTGTTTTTCACCAGACGAAGGATTCTCTAAATGATCAAACAGCTATGGACGGGGAATCAAAGCGCTGGCAGCAAGATGAGCCAGGTAGCTCATCAACTATGAGTAGTTTCAATTTTGATGATTCTAGAAGGTTTTCACCTCTTGTGAACGGGTGAGTTTTCCACTGCATAGATTGCTATCTCAAACTGTATGCAAACTAGTGACATCTTGTCTCTTTGTTTGTTATTAAATCTTAACATTTTCTAAGAAAAAAGTTACTAGTCATTTGACTCTTCTTAGCGATGACGATTGACTTATAAAACACGGTGGCAAGTTGTTTTATTTAATTTGGCAGTGAATCTTGACGCTTGAATCTTTGTGCTGACCCTGAAAATTCCTTGTTATAGGCTAATTATTCTTAATGTCCCTCTTTCTGCTCGTTGATTGTTCAAAGAATTTTCCTATGCTTAGTCTTTTTAAATTCATGTCCCCTCTGGGCGATATGATAATCTCACTTCTCAAAAGAATCAGACTAGTCATAGACCAAATAAGGTGTTCTTCTTCTCTCTGTGTCGTTTTATGTCTGGATCAATTTTGTAGCTTCTTAGGGCTCTCCTGGTTGTATGATTACTGAATAGTTAGATGACTATATGTGTTTTATGTGTACCAGTCAGTTGCCAGCTTTTGAGATGCCTCAGCAACAACCAGGTACTAGTGAAGATGAATCTCGTTGTTGGAAGCAAGTAGAGGAAACTCCAGCTAAGATTGTTCAGTTTCGTGCGCCTCTCAGCAAGATAGTGGTGAACGATACAGAAGGAGAGTCAAATAATTCCAAAAATCCACCATATGTGCCTGCGTTTGATGATCCTAGCTCCTCAAATTCTCCTCTTTTGTCTCCCGTTCTTGAAGAACCGTCTTCCTCATCCGAGGAGGGTGATGAGGATGATGATGACCCGTTGCCAGCTATAGAAGACCTCCAAATTTCAGGTGAACCTTATCCTGGAAATGAGCTTCAGGCTTGTGGTTACTCTGTTAATGGAACAACAAATTGTAATTTTGAGGTACGTAAATTTTTTTTTTTCTTATTTGTCTTGAGGTGCATCTAAATCTATCTCTCTTTCATCAAATTTGCAGTGGGTGTGTCATCTAGAAGATGGATCTGTGAATTACATTGACGGTACATTTCCCTCTTTATCCTCGAAGTTTCCTTTAGTCGCTGACTAAAAAAATTAATGCAGGAGCAAAGCAGCCAAACTATCTTGTCACTGCTGATGATGTTGATTTATATCTTGCTATTGAAGTTCAGCCTTTGGATGATAGGAACCGCAAGGTTAGTATCTTTTTTGCATGAATGAGCTTTTAGCATGAGAGCTGCTTTTGGTGTGCTTACAGGTTTTGTAGCCTGCAGACTTAGTTTTAGTTTTTCACGTGCTTTACTTTCTGATATTAGGGGGAGCTTGTCAAGGTCTTCGCCAATGAAAATCGGAAGATAGCTTGCCGTAAGTTTATCAATCAGTGGTTCCCTTAAGTCTGAGGCGTGCTTGGAGTACAGATAGGTAGCAGTAACCCTCTTTTATATTTTCACAGATCCAGAGATGCAGAGCCATATAGAGAAGACTCTACATAGTGGTCATGCTTCATACAAAGTTTCTGTTTCGGTATTAACATTTTCTATTCCAACTCCTATGTTTGGGCTATATGTATTCTTTGGATTAATGCTTTCACATGCTTGTGACTTTGAACAGACTGGTTTCTTAGATATATGGGAAGAAGCTGTGTTATCTATTAAGAGAGAAGGTTACAGTATCAAGTGTGGTAACGATATCATGGTTGCAGAAAAGTTCTCATCTTCTACTGCTGTAAGCCTTCTGCCTTATTTGTTTCCCTTATTGGGAATGTAATGGGATTTGAACTAATTTTAACATCCTTCTTCTGATCCCTCTCTAGGTAGCAATCCCGTTTGGGCAGCCTGAAGCATTTGTTATAACTGGTTCTAATGGTAGTGAGTATACCTTACGAGGAGATCATGGATCAGCAGACCTTTGCTGGTAAGTAGAACTCGTCTTTCTTACAAAAGTAGACCATAAAAAACGCTTCTAGTTTGATTATCCTGATACAAGTTATTTAGGTTAGTTTGTGAGTTTAAATTGTATCAATCCGCATATGCATCTCAGCTTGTATGTTGGTTTGTGAGCTTGTCTAAACTTGATCTAGATCAATGGTCCTATGATCCTGTGAGGTATATACTATATCGATGAATCTCAGTAAAATTAGATAGACAAATGTAGGGGAGAATCACATTGTGATCAAACAAATGATACGGTCTTGTGTGTTCCCATTGTTCAGTCTCTGTCTGTTTCATATCCCATTATAAGATATTGATATTTTTTTTGTCTTTGGCAGCTCAAGAGATGCAATAGTACTCACCCTGAGATTATTTACCATGAGGGTAAGTAAATACTTTTTTATCCCTAGAAGACAATGAAACCAATACAGTGAAAAATAATCAGCCACACTTGAGTAGATATAAGCAAAGGTTACTTCACCTTCTTTTTTTTTTTTTGCTAATTGGTTGCAGGCTCTGCAGAGAAAGAAGGGAAAGAAGAAAGGATTTTTGTTTAACAAATGAGGGCCTTTTGTATCTAATCTAACTATTATTATTTTTGGATGTGGCTTATGTCAGCTGCAAATCATTTGGATTGCCCCACCTTGTTTTGTAGATTATAAGGCCTTGTCAAACAATTTATTCATGAGAAATGAAAAAAGAAGAAGAAAAACAGTTTGTTTCTTTTATTTATAAGAACCCTTCTAAAGTTACACTTCGTCACTGCAAATATCAATGCCTCTGCATTCACTAAACAATATCAAGACTCTCTCTAATGTACTCCTATAATCTTATTTTTTAACTTTAAAATAGAGATATATTTTTCCAGTATATTTTTCTATTTTTGCTTCTAAAAATGAATATTCTCAAATAATTAATTTTAATTTTACAACAATTACCTTTTCTTTATGAAAGTTTATTATTAACCCTATTTGCTTTTAACTTTTACAAAAAAAAAAATGATTTTTAAACAAAAGTTCCCTTAAAAGGCTATTATGAAAAATGTGATTCTATTTTTATGTAAACTGTATTTTTCTAAATTTTTTTTTTTTTTTGTTATTCTTATAAAGGTTTGAAATTTAAAAGACTATTTTGAGAAAAATAATTTTATAATAAAAGAATGATATTTTTACTTTTATTTTTAGAAGAAAATTATAATTTTATTTAAAAAAAGAAATAAAGATAGTTTGTAACACTTTTTCTACCAAAGTATTTCGGATACACATATTTAATTTTTGGTTTGATTCCAGTTTTTCGGTTTTAAAAATATTAGAAATGTTAGAATAACTGATATAACCCAAACTCGAATCTTGTTTTCAGTTCGGTTCAGAATAAATGTGATCAGTGTTAATTTTATCAAATCATGTGATACTATTAACAAAAAAGGGAAGAAAACATGACATACATTTTCAACTGGCAATAATATCAAACTTATTTAAATATTTTTTCCACTTCATTTTCAGTATTATTTTAAATTTATATATACAAATTAATAAAATATTTAATTTTATATCTTTAAAGATAAAAAAATATTAACTATATACATAATTATATTTTAACTAATAAAATAAATAAATTAGAGAATATAAAAAATTATATAGCATATAAAGTTAATAATATATATATATATATTTTTAAAATAACACTTATTTTATAATGAAAATTTAATGTACATTTAATATGAAATGAAGGGAGTATGTTAATAAAAGTTATCATACTCAATATCAGTGATCTAATACGGACAAAGAAAAAAATTGGTTCCGATTGTATCAACATAACCTCTTTTCTATGTTTACATTGAGAAATCATTTTGCATACACAAATCAAAATAACAACGGTGAGAAATTTCACATTTCACTTATATGACACGTATCTGTGTAAACGTAACAAAACAATACTAGTACTACAAATCTTAGCAAGAGTGTTGCAAGACAAGTTAGCTGGATATAATCATCAGCATTGAACCTTTGCTATCAAAATGCATTTATGTGTGCTTCACATTAACACCGAAGTACCAAACAACTTGTCTTTCCTATGAATGGACTCACTTTGCTGGCATTCTTGGATCTCATCATACACGTAATCAACTCATACAATAAAGGCACATGACCAAATCTGAAATTTAGTGGACAATAAATACTTATAAGGTTACTTTTAATATATTTTTATCAGTAACATAACATAATCAGCTAGGATTATGTAAATCAATTGGTAACTCTGAATCTATATAAACGATATTAGATGGTTGACTTTGAACATTACGTGCAATATTATTCGTCGAACATGACTAAATTTTGAATGGGTAAAACTCTCCTACAAGACCCTAATATATTTTGTGGAATGCATCATACATGCCATTTTCTAGTTTTGAATTCATATTCACCAATTGAAAACAATAAATTGTAAACATTACATAAAATTATAATAGATTTCTCATACTTTTCATTACATAGATGAATGCTTATATTTCCTCATTTATGCTTATATTTACATAGAGTAAAGGAGTGAAAGGCTGGCTCTTGTATTTATTGTCCTCATTAACTCATCAAACTCTTCTAAAATTATTATATCAACCTTGCCAGTTGCCACAAGTGGATACCATTATCTTTCCAAAAACCATTCGAGAAACACCATCTACCTAAAATTGTTTTGATAATTTAGAAAGCATACAATTTACTTATATAATATTTTTTGAAAATTTAGAGATTAAACAAATATTTCGTCTGTACTCAGAACCAGATCTGATAAGACATTTACGATTTATTAGATTTATAAAACGAGTATGAAGTGTAAAACAAACAGATACCTTTAAATTGTGAACACTGGAATATAATGGCAGTAGACTAATCATCATACATCTTAATCTATAAAAAACATACCCTAACAAAGAACGATAATTTAATGGATAAAACATACCTCGATACATTTTTTATCAAAAGCATACCATAATACATTTTTAATTGAGTTAACTAAATACTCTATCCGTTTCATTTTAATTGTCGTTTTAGGTTTATACACACATATTAATAAAATATATAATTTTATAATTTATAAAATAAAAACACAATTACATATACATTTAACCATATTTTGATCAATAAAAAAATAAACCGAAGAATCTTTTTAATAAATTTACATTAAAACTATAAAACAATATTTATTTTGAAATGAAAATTTTGCTTTACAACGATAATTAAATCGAAACCGAGAGACTAATCATAATTCTTTTAAGACGAGAGTGAAGCCACGCGCTCCTCAACGAAATCCTTAATCCGCTGAACCAACTGGGCAGCTTCCGGCAACTCAGGAAAGATATAAAACGCATGGAACATGTTTGGATACTCGATTAGCCTTACTCTTTTCCCGGATAACTTTAACCACTCACAGTAACTTCTCTGCCAATCTCTTAACGGGTCGAACCCGGCCACAACCACCATCGTATCCGGATAATCCACATCCGATATGTCAACCACGCTCGGTTTCGCCGCCTCGTGATCCCGGTTCGCTCCCTCCGGCAACATCGCCCTCCAGCACCAATCCGTCCGATCCGGCGAAAGCAGAGGCATTCCGACGAGACTCCTCTCCGCCTCCGTCCTCTCTTCCCCGCCGAAGAAAGGCTGGATCGAGATAAGTCCGACGAGTTTCACGGCGGCGAAACAACTCGCACGGCAAACACGAATCGCCACGTTGTGAGCGATGTTTCCACCGGCGCTGTCTCCGGCGAAGAAGCACCTCGACAGATCGGCGTTCGCCGGAAGAACCGCACCGCGATTCTCCTCGAGGAATTTCACGACGTCGAATCCGTCGTCGTATTGAGCGGGGTAACGGTGCTCAGGAGCGAGACGGTAGTTAACGGAGATAACGTAAGCCGGTAGTTTTCTAGCGAATCTCCGGCATACGTTGTCGTATTGATAAGTATTGGAGCTGAGGAAAGCGAAACCTCCGCCGTGGAAGAAGACAACGACGGGAATACGGTCGCCGGAGATGTGTGGAGTGTATAATCGGAACCAGAGATCGCGAGAAGGATCCACGACGAAGTCGGAGGATGAGACGGAGTTGATAGGTTTGGGATTGGGAGGAGCGCGAAATTCGAAGAGACGGAGGAAACGGCGGTTGATAGAGCCGTCAGGACGTTGAGCGTTATCGGTGAGGGTGGAGATAACGGCGATAGCGATTCTTGTTTTTAACGGAATGGTTAGCTTCTTGTGGTGGTTAAGTTGCACTTGCGATTCTGTCGCCATTTTTTTTTTAATTTCACGTGAAGAAGTTTAATGGAGAGGTACTGTGGTTCACATGTACTTGACTACTTGTATATATATATATATATATGCTCGAAATAATTATTTTCCAGCTAATAATTTTGTTTTTATGGTTAGAAGAACAACTAATGAAGATTATGGTTACGTGTGGAAGATATCATCGACTGAGTTTTGAAAAGAAACACGTTTAACAAAAGAAGAAGAATATATACCATAATGCAGCCATGAAAACAATTTCATAAAATTATATGTCAAAAAAATCAAATAGTAATAATGGGCAAATCGTAAAAGAAGAGCAAATGAAAACAGCTATGATTTTATACCATAATGCAGCCATGGCGCCATAGTCTGAGCTTCAGGTCCAAATAATATTATATTTCTCACGGCCAATAATCTGTTTGGGCTTGTGGCCTTTACACTCATTGGGCCGAGCTACAACAAATCCAAGTTTGAGCTCAAATTTAATATTTCATGACATCACTCATCAGGTCCAAATAAGAAATGTTTTATTGACAGCATGGGATTAATAAAAACATTTCGTAACCTCGCTGTCAAATTTAATATTTCATGACATCAATCATCAGTGGAGTTTAGGGTTTAAGCTCTATACACGTAAAGAGAGATGGAGTTTGTGAAATTCGTGTGTTATTGATTAGGTATGTGAGTAACATATATACATGACTCTCTGAGGATATCTAGGAGAATATCTACTCAGTTACAACAACTTAACAAGAAGCGTAACAATAGGAAAGAATCAGAATATCCAGAATCTAAACTCCAATACCCCCCCTCAAGTTGGAGCGTACAGATTATNGAAAAAAATATTTCAGGCTCTGATACCATAAAGAGAGATGGAGTTTGTGAAATTCGTGTGTTATTGATTAGGTATGTGAGTAACATATATACATGACTCTCTGAGGATATCTAGGAGAATATCTACTCAGTTACAACAACTTAACAAGAAGCGTAACAATAGGAAAGAATCAGAATATCCAGAATCTAAACTCCAATAACACGCCCGACCCTTTCCAGCACCGTTGCTAACACCGCTTGTACCATCGGCATCACATAAAGCTTCGAAACCGTTGGTTCCCTCTTCACTCGCTCGTTCAAATTCCTCACAGGCAAGTTACCTTGGACTTTCCTCCAGCGATTTCCTATATAAGCATCAGTTTCCACCCTCTTTGAATGATTCTCTAGATCGGAATCGAGTATAAATCAAATATCTTTTGATCTGGGTTCTCCATTTCGCGATGAGTTCTGTAATTGAAATGTAAAAGGTGAGACCTTTTTTTTTCTTTCCTTGTGATGTATTCTATTAGGATTCTCATCTGAGAGAGAGAGAGGGAGTAGGGAGGAGCCAATGGGTTGGAAAGCTGCTGAGAAACTCATCAGACACTGGAAGATACTTCGAGGAGATAATGTGAGAGTTCTTTTGTTGGCTCCTTCTTTAGTTTTTGTTTAGTCTAGTCTTAATGTGGTGTTTGACCTTTCTGTTCAGGTAATGATAATCCGCGGGAAAGATAAAGGTGAGACTGGAACCATTAAGCGTGTCATCAGATCCCAGAATCGTGTCATTGTTGAAGGAAAGAATCTGGTGAGAGAGAGAGAGAGAGATTGTCTTGAATAAACTTCGTTTTGGATGTTCTAGCTTTGCTGCTGGGATAGTCTTTAGCTACTCACTGATACCCTGTTTTTTCTTCGGTATTGGCAGATCAAGAAGCATATAAAGGGAGGCCCTGACCATGAAGGTGGGATTTTCACAGTAGAGGCTCCTCTTCACGCCTCTAATGTCCAAGTTGTTGATCCAGTCACTGGGTATGTGTGTATGATCTCACTTTCTACAACTCTCACCAACAACTCTTTTGCTCAA
This sequence comes from Sinapis alba, assembly GCA_012274485.2. NCBI lineage: Eukaryota > Viridiplantae > Streptophyta > Magnoliopsida > Brassicales > Brassicaceae > Sinapis > Sinapis alba. The sequence continues at coordinate 17,032 of MU107342.1, forward strand.
AGTTAGAGATTTCGTATGTGTCAGGAGGCCTTGCAAGGTTGGTGTAAAGTACCTAGAGGATGGAACAAAAGTAAGAGTAGCCAGAGGCACAGGCACCTCTGGTTCCATAATTCCTCGACCAGAGATTCTGAAGATAAGGACAACACCAAGACCCACTACCGGTACGTTGAAGATTTAACATTTCGTCTGCTTTTCTTACAGAGGATTAGTTACGTGGGCAATCTTTCATTTCTTTTTTTTTGTTTCTGCAGCTGGTCCTAAGGACACACCAATGGAGTTTGTTTGGGAGCAGACATATGATGCTAAAACAGGAAAGGGCATGCCTGATCTTTGAGTCACCTACCTTCTTTACAGTTTCTTTCCAAAAATATGTTCTTCTCTCACAAAGATTCCCCCCCCCCCCCCACCCCCACACATCCATCCATTACAGTTTGATTAGGTTTTCAAACTGTTTTGTTGAAGAAGCTCTGATCCTGACGAAATGAAGTTTTATTCCTGTTTCGTTACTCTTGTTAACTTTTCAAGGTGCCAAATAAAAAACCATTTGGAGGAAGATTCACAGTACACAAAATTTATTTTTGGTTCATGTTTGGTTATGAACCGATGGACACATTTCAAAATTTATTTGGTTATCAATTCGGTTTGTCTATCAGCTAATTTTATTTAAAAAATTCTTAATCTAAATCAATTTATACCAATATTTCAAGCCAAATGAACTGATATTAACTGATAAAGAATTAACTGAAATATAAAATTTTCGGTTCAATTCAAATTTTTGGTTTCTGGATTAACGGTGGGCAATGAATTATTTATATTTCTGGGGTCAAAATTAACAAAAAGAAAATATACGAGGACTTATGTGTAAATATCACTTAATGATCCATCTCCCGTCTTGTCTTGTTAACAAAGAAAACTCTAAAAAAAAGCTTTTCTATAAGAGATCTCTCTCTCATTCCCAGAAGAAGAAGACTGATTTCATCTAACCATGGAGCGATTACAACGAATCTTCGGCGCCGGCGGGGGTCTAGGTCACGCATCGCCTGATTCTCCCACTCTCGACACTTCGGAGCAGGTTTACATCTCATCTCTCGCCCTCCTCAAGATGCTCAAACACGGTAATAATAATCATCATCATCATCAATCCCCAACCTCCTCGTGCTCTTAGGGTTTCGGATTCGTTTCCACTCCGTCTTTTATGGAATGAGTATCGATCTAATCTCGTTCGTAGTTAGTGCCACGTGGATTGTAATTGTGCTGGTTGTTGCCTGTTGCAGGTAGAGCTGGAGTTCCTATGGAGGTGATGGGACTGATGCTTGGAGAGTTCGTGGATGAGTACACTGTTAGAGTTGTTGATGTTTTCGCGATGCCTCAGAGTGGGACTGGTGTTAGTGTTGAAGCTGTTGATCATGTTTTCCAGACTAATATGCTTGACATGCTTAAACAAACTGGAAGGTATAAAGTCTCATTCTTTTTTTTTTTTAGTACTTTTACAGAATGTATAAGGAAGGATCTTTGTTCTTCTTTATCGTTGTTTCAGACCTGAAATGGTGGTGGGTTGGTATCATTCACATCCTGGGTTTGGCTGCTGGCTTTCTGGTGTTGATATTAATACTCAACAGGTATGTTGTTATGTGTTTTCTCAAGTTGATACTTGGGTCTATGTTTACTCTATTAATGGTTCAGTATTACTCTTTTTGTATCCTATGCATTGTTGTGATTGGGTTTCTATTGTGTATAAGACTTGTGTATCTATATAGTTCGGGTTGGACTATGTATGTTTGTTTGTTGAACATCTGTGTGTTTGCTACTTGGTTTATGCAGTCTCATTGTGTGAACATTTTGTCCTTCCATACTGTATTAGTGGCTCAGTGTTACTCCCTATGTCTCTCTCTATACCTTGTTCTGATTGGGGGATTGTGTATCTATATAGTTTGGCTTGGACTATGTATGTTCACTATTGATGTGCTTTTGTAGAGTTTTGAAGCTTTGAACCAGCGAGCTGTAGCTGTGGTGGTTGATCCGATTCAGAGTGTGAAGGGCAAAGTGGTGATTGATGCGTTCCGCTCGATAAACCCGCAGACTATTATGCTTGGGCAAGAGCCTCGTCAAACAACGTCCAACCTTGGCCACCTGAACAAACCATCGATCCAGGTGATGGTTCACATTGTGAAACGTGGTTTTCCTGTTTTTTTTCTTCTTCTTGAAGTTGGAACAAAAACAAAGGATGTATCTGATACTTACTTTTGGATACTACTATGCAGGCCTTGATTCATGGATTGAACAGACACTATTACTCAATAGCCATCAACTATAGGAAGAACGAGCTTGAGGAGAAGATGTTACTTAACCTCCACAAGAAGAAATGGACAGATGGTCTAACGCTAAGACGCTTTGACACGCACTCCAAGACAAATGAACAGACTGTGCAGGTAAATAAAACAGAGTAGATTGCATTCTTTGTTCAAGCATGGCGTCACACTCATGTTCATTGACATTGTCTCTGTCTGGGTGTTTAACAGGAAATGCTGAACTTGGCTGCTAAATATAACAAGGCGGTACAAGAGGAGGACGAGTTGTCACCAGAGAAACTGGCGATAGTGAATGTGGGAAGACAAGATGCAAAGAAGCATCTGGAAGAACATGTTTCCAACTTGATGTCTTCCAACATTGTTCAGACCCTAGGCACCATGCTTGACACTGTTGTCTTCTAGAGAGGAGCTTCTTCACTTTTCCAGCTAGTAGTTGCTCTGGTTCAGCCAGTTGGCTATAAACTTAAGCTTTGTTCTTCTTCATCTCTTTGTCTTCTGTTGAATTGACAAGGTTGTAGTATTGTACTATCTGATTTCGTTATTTTCATGGATTAATTTCTATTTCATTCCAAACTAAATACAAAAAGATGTACTACAATCTGTGAAGACATGAACTTCATGTTAAGAAGCAAACAGAAACCAAAGCGTGCTCGAAAGACAAGCAAGCCATAAGGCATGGACTATTAGCGTGCATCAAACAAGTCTGTACATAGTAGACCGATCCCGAAAACAGAGCACGAAAACAGAGCACAAAGGTTTTGGACGAAAAATATTTGAGTCGATGTGTAAAGGGCTGCCTAAAACTCTGGTGCAGAAGAGACATATTGAGTAGATGCTTGACTTGGAGAAAGAGTTTGATGAGTCTTTGGAGGAGCTCATGAACAAGCACGGCCTGGTAACACATGACTACCTAGTTTTTCATGTTCTGTTTTTGGTAAATACTCAAAAATCAAAGTTTGGGGGTGTAATAATCAAATTTCGAAATATAGGGTAAAATTGAAAGTACCTAAAACATAGAGGTCTTTATATGAAATTATTATACATTAAGTCATGACAAGACATGGTGTTCGTGTGTCACACTGTTACTTGCATTACATTGGAAGAGCTTCGTCATCGTCATCCCCAAAAATAAAATATTAAAATCTCCCTTAAATATCTCTCTGTATCGAATCTAACTCTGCTTCATCGATCTTCTCGGCGACTTCACATCTCAGTACGAAACGAAAGCACCCCTCCTCCTCCTCTCGATTCGATAGCATGGCCCCGCCGGTAACACAAACAGCGGCGGTGGCAGAGGCACCCGGCGGTGCTCAACCTCAGCAGCAGCGAGGGTTTGGCTCCACGATCTCCGGGATCATTAGGATCGCCGTGTTCTGGTACTTTGCTTCAAAGTTCTTTTCCCCTAAGCAGAAACCGATGGATCCCACTCAGACTCGTCACCTCATGACCAATCTCTTCCACAAGGGAGAATCATTGGTAATAATAAACTTATAGAGAATCAGGGTTTTGAGATTTGATTTTGATTCATGAATGCAACCAATGAATGAATGTTTTTTCTTTTGTCTGCAGGATATGTGGTTTTATCTTACAGAGCAAGAGAAGTTCAATGACTTTAGCAATGAAGGTTCGCTTTATTGGCATGAGACTAATATACCTTATGCTGTGTGGACACCAGAGAGTATCAGGACAAAATCACTCAAGTATTATCCATCTGAGGTAAAAACAAAACTCACATGCTAGTGTCTAGGCTTTAGGCCACTAATTAATTATGTAGTCATCTACGACCGTTTCTTTCTTGAATAGCTACATTGAGTTTACTAACTTTGCTATGTTTTATTGTTCCAGACACTACAGAATAATGGAAGTCTGTATGCTCATGTCTTCTTTGCTCGGTCTGGTTTCCCTATAGACCCTAGTGATCCTGAGTATCAACCTCTTAATAGTTTTGGCAGGACTCACCGTAAGACTTGTCTCCTTTCATTAAAAGAAATATCAAATGTTTAGGTTTTCTGTATTATAGCTGAGATGGAGTCGTCTTTTCACTGTTTCAGCTGTTGCCACTTACTTTCCAAAGCGAAAAGTTGATAAGAAGAAAAGTCTTTTGGGTAGTAGTCCCAAAGACTCTGATGAATCCAAACCAGAAGTTGAGGTATGTTATTACATGTAGTTTTATGTTGTTGTCTTGTACTTTGATGAACTTAACGCAAAGCATACTTTGCAGAAAGTTGTTGATAAGAACTCGGAAGTGAAAGAAGAAGTCCCTGTGGAATGGGTATCTCTATGGAAACCGAATGTCACCATTAACCTGGTCGATGATTTTACTCAGTAAGTCGGTTCTTTTTTATTTTGCGTTGTATTATGATTTTGGGACTCTAGAAACAATCATTGCAGATAAAAAGAAACGAATTAATAAAGATAACAATCACTTGCTATCTTGATTTACATATGATTCTTCTCCAAAAATATTTAACATAGTAATTAAACTTGTCTACTATGGCTATAACCAATGTTCTAAAAATAGGTCTAGTCGTCAATGAAACGATTTTTCCGGAGTGTTTTTTTTTTTTTTAAATCGATAGGCGTCAAAAAATTGGTATAGGCGCTAGCATAAACAATAATCTTCTTTAAGGTGCTTAACCATCGCCTAGCCATTTCTTGAACATTGATTAGCAGTTGATGGCATGCTTGATTTTCCTTTTGGCTATGTCAATATTTAATTAATATGACTCCATACTAATAGACTAATATTATCTGTTTTCAATTTCGTGACAGCTATTCACAGAATGGTGTACCACCAAACATTGCTCCACGTATCCTTCATTTTGTTTTGGCAAAAGGATGATATGCTTATTATTATCATTATTTGGGGTTTTAAACAACTCTCTTGGTATGTGTCTACTTCCCAGTTTGTTATATGATGTACTTAACTTCAGATGTACAGACTTGCTGGTAGAGCCTACCTCAGGAAACTACTATCCTACGATTTACTTCAATGAGTTTTGGCTGCTAAGGGACAAGATGATTCCAATCAACGAGACAGTCTCAGAAGTCCCACTTAATCTGGAAATAAGCCCCATTAGCATGATGAAGTGGCAACTGTTTCAGCAAGTTGATCAGTCTTTCCAGATGCAGCGTAGCTATGGAAGCATGCTTGATGGTGAATCTGACGAACTAAAGGTAACCCTCGTCTTTAATGTTTCATATGATCTGGTCATTATTTTTCTCTACACATACTTGGTTTCTTCCTGGAGCTGATTGTAAATAACGTTTATTTCTTTGTAGAGGGTGTTTTTGGAAGGCAATCCATATCTGTTGGGTATAACGATGTGTGTTTCGATGCTTCACTCTGTGTTTGACTTCCTGGCATTCAAAAATGGTAAGTAAGACAAAACATATAACAGACTCTTGCCTAACGCTTGTTGCTTATCTTTTTTTGCCTTACCCTGTAGATATCCAATTCTGGAACAAAAACAAATCTATGGAAGGACTGTCTGCAAAGTCTGTTGTACTGAACTTCATCTGTCAGTTTGTCATCTTCCTCTACCTGCTTGACAACGACACTTCATGGATGATACTGGCTAGTTCTGGAGTTGGTGTATGCATTGAGTTCTGGAAGATAGGGAAAGCCATGCGTATAGAGGTACTTATAACCATTTTTACAGTGAAGCCTCCTCTCTGATGTTATTGCTTTACATATTAAAAAAAAAACATATTCAAAACTTGACAGGTTGATAGAAGTGGAATGATTCCAAGGTTGAGGTTCCACGACCGTGAATCCTACGCAAGCAACAAAACCAAAGAGTATGATGACATTGCCATCAAATTCTTGTCTTATGTGCTCCTCCTCCTTGTGGTGGGATTATCCATATATTCTCTCGCTTACGAGCGCCACAAGAGCTGGTATTCATGGATCTTGTCTTCATTAACAAGCTGTGTCTACATGTTCGGTAAAGAATCCTTCACCATCCTCAAAAAAAACTGTAGAGATTCTCTCATTGTCAAACTGTTGTTGAGTTTGGGTGTGTGTGTGTTTTGAAGGTTTCATCATGATGTGTCCTCAGCTATTCATCAACTATAAGCTAAAGTCAGTGGCGCATTTACCATGGAGACAGATGACTTACAAGTTCCTCAACACCATTATTGATGATCTCTTCGCCTTTGTCATCAAAATGCCGATTCTTCATCGGCTTTCTGTATTCCGTGATGGTGAGTAAACTCTAGCAACATTCTCTCTCTCTACTTTGGATTCAGATCAAGCAAAAACACTCTCTCTAATGAATCTGTCTCTGTGTGTGTTTCAGATGTGATATTCTTGATATACTTATACCAAAGGTGGGTTTACCCTGTGGACAAAACACGTGTTAACGAGTTCGGTTTTGGAGGTGAGGATGAAACTGCAGAGAAGAAGTTGATCACTGAGAAAGAAGAAGAAAACAACAAGAAAACAAACTAAGTTTTTCTCTTGCTCCTTTATTTCTTTTTTGTTTTTACCACTCGTTAAACTGATTTTGTAACACTTTTAAGTTAAAGTTTCTTAATTTCTTTTCGATTAAATTTTTATTTTTCACTTGGAAATGTTTTGTTAAAAGTTATTAATGTCAACTCTCAAGACTCATTAAATATTACTCAATCTTTTAACGGTTTGTTTAAAAGTTATTAATGTCAACTTTCACTCAAGTTTAGCCATTCATTGACTGACTCATGAGGAAGAGGTTTTCCAATTTGCAAAGTTGAGAGTGTTCCTCATTGTTCTCCTGCCAATCCCTCCATTGCCATTACCTTTCCTCATCATTGCCACAAACTCTCCATAGTCTATTTGTCCATCCTATACATAAACCAAACTCCATAAGCATCTTCATAATGAAAGCAATTACAGATCTTTTTGTGAAGATACTCACATTGTCTTGATCAATGTCTTTGATCATTTCATCAAGATGTGAATCATTTATACCAAACTCCTTCAAAGCCTGTTGGAGCTCATCCACAGTGATGTAACCACTTCCATCTTTGTCAAAGAAAGAGAATGCAGCCACTAGATTCTCCTCTCTCTCCAGCTTGTTCAAATGGATTGTTGCAGCTAAAAACTCTCCATAGTCTATTGATCCATTCTCATCAACATCAGCCTGATACACACACACACAATGAGAAGATGATAGATAGTGAAAGTTAACAATAATAATAAGAAGAAGAGAGTTGTTGGTTACTGAGCGCAAGAGTTCTTGGATCTCTGATTCCATAAGGTCTGCACCAACGCGCTTCACAGTGTCTTTTAACTCTTCAAATGTGATGGTGCCACTGTTGTCTGTATCTATCATTCTGAACAGTTCCTTGAGCCCACCTATCTCTTCCTCAGATAGTCTCTCTGCAATGACTCTTAAAGCCATCTTCTTAAGTTTGTTCATTGCAGAAAAGTTCTTCAAGCGTGACAATACTGCACAGTCCAGAGGTTTGTCTGGAGCAATCTTATCATCCAAAATCCACGGGTGGCCTTTTAAACAAATAAGAAAGCATCAATCACACCACCTGCAACAAGATTCAACAAAGATTCATAAAGAACTTACACAACACTTGATGAGCAGTTAGCCTTTTCTTTGGATCTTTCTCGAGCATTTTCATTATAAGATCCTTGGCGCTCTCTGAGATGCTAGGCCAGGGACTGGTCTCAAAGTCCAGCTTTCCCTGTAGAATCTTTCTGAAGATGCCAAACTCACTTTCTGGATACAAAACAGGTCACATGAGAGAGTCAGCACTTGATGGAAAAAAATATGAAGAGAAAGAAAGAAACAAAGGCACTTCAAAATTCTAACCATCCCAGAAAGGAGGGAAACCACATAATAGAATGTAGAGGATTACTCCAGCGCTCCATACATCACACTCACGGCTGTAATGCTTATGTAAAACCTCAGGTGCTACATAGTATGCACTCCCAACAAGTTCTGAAAACGTTGCCCCTGAAAGAAACACAACAATACAAAGATTTGTTTGCTACAAACCCATAGCTCCATATCAAATAAACCAAATCAACTTAAACACACAGTCACATCATATGAGAGATGGGATCTTCACTCTTAAACAAAGGTTCAATGTGCTTTCTAAAACAATACTAATAGCTTAAAACCGCATTTATCATATTCAACGACACATACACTCAGTTGTAACTAGATTTGTCGATTAGGCGGGTGTCTGGGCGCCATTTATACAAATTTTTAGAACATTGGTTGTAACACTCTTAAAACCATCCCATTGCATCATTTTAGAGAACATGAAGCTAAAAAAAACAGAATCATTCAGAGTCTGATGTCTCTTCTATAAAACAATTTAGTATAGAGAGCACTCCTAACAAGCTGCAGATTCTTTCATCATTGGTGACAAACTAAATCATCATAACATCATTAACCAAACAATAGTTTATTTAAAAGTAGTGACACCATAACAAAACCAAACCTGGTTTGCAGAAAACAGAGAGACCAAAGTCTGTAGACTTGAGAGAAGCATCTTCATCACAAGAAGCAAAGAGAAAATTCTCAGGTTTAAGATCTCTATGCATAACACCAAGAGAGTGACAAGCCTCAACAACACCAACAATAGTCTTGATGAGCTTAGCTGCTTCTCTCTCACTGTAATGACCTCTCTTCACGATCCTATCAAACAGCTCACCACCTTCACAGAGCTCCATCACTATATGCACGCTGTTGGAGTCCTCGTAGGCACCTTCTATCCGGACAACGTTGGGGAATTCCGACAAGTGATGCATTATCTGAATCTCCCTCAGAACGTCGTCGTAGTCTTCTTGGCAGAGGAGCTTCCTTTTGGGTATGGATTTGCAGGCAAGCTTTTGACCTGTCTTTTTGTGGGTGCAGAGGAAAGTGGTTCCGAATTGTCCTTGTCCGAGGATTTGACCAAGAAAGTAATCGTCTTCCACGTTCTTGGTCTTGTAAGGGAGAACCCATCTGGTTCTTGATTTGGTAGCCATGGTTTTGAGAGTGTCTGAAGTTTTGTTCTTTTGTTTAAGCAGAGGAGGATGAAGAAGAGGAAACTCTTGTCTGAGGAAAGACACTGACTTTAAGGCATTGAAGAGAGAGAGAGGGAAGTGACTTTGAGGACTTAGGAGAGAGAGAGATGAACCACCTTTCGGAGAATGATTGATTAGTGTTGCTGAAAATATCTCAATGATTTTTTTTGTTATTAGAATAATAAAAATAAATAAGTCATATAAAGAAACACAAAAATATAAAAATAATTTGTCACATAAAAATAATAACAATTAAGAAATTCTTTGGGACACTTGGTTATATTTCTATCAAGAATGATGATGTCTTAGCTTTTCTATTTGAGTTTTTTTCATATAAAATGAAAAATGGGAAGTAAAGAAAATTAAATGACTTTTTTTTATTTGAAAATTTTCTCAAAACTACATTTTAGTTGAAAATGGTCTTGATTAATTATTAGCTATACCAATATTTATGAATTAATTTAATATTTTATTAATAAAAATGTAAGTTCATTTGATGGGAAGTAGTATAAAGTTTTCCACTTTGGCAGGATAGGTATCTAGGTGCTGCTAGGACATTGAATAATGTCAAAGCGTGTTCAGAGGTTTTCATAAAATACTATTCTTTGTTTTTACCTAAACCTGATTTATCTAATAGTAAAATGTATGTTTTTAACACGTTGTGTATTTTCTGCGAGATATCAAGGGATCCAATCATCTTATTCACGTTTTATAAACCCCAACAGAGAATTCGAGGATAGAAGAGAAGAAGAAAAAGATTTGAAACTCTTGAATCCGTCTCTATCCATTCTCTTTCAGACTCTCTCTCTCTCTCTCTCTCTTTTATCGAGGTCAACACTGGCTCCAGCTTCACAGCCTCTCTTCTTCGTTCCGTGTTTGCACGTATCCTATCTACCACCTCCTTAAGCCTCCTTGCGGTTCTTTCTTCAACACAAAGTCTAGTTGCATGATAAGTCCAAATCCGGATGCAAGTCCAAAGCTTTCAACTTGTATTCTTTTGCAATCTCCTTCTCGCTAAGCTTTAGAGGTTCCTCTCTAGAGGGTAACCCTAGAACTATATAAGTGATCCACAAAACCTTCCATGTTCTTTCTACGATGAGAGACCACCCTTAAACGCGCACACACAAAGGAGTAAGCTTTACAACTTCAACTCCACAAATACAGTTATTATCTTCATGTTACCTATTTTGATTAACTACAAAAATATTAATTAATAACTTAAAAAGTTAATCAGATAGCAAAGATGATTACTCAAAAACTTGGTTGTTGAATAAGAGAGTCGTTAGTCAGAGAGAATATACAGCAAACTTTAAAAGCGTCTCTACCTCTTTCATGTAGAGGATCACTTCTACCTCTTTCCCCTAAATAAACTTTCCAGATGCCTAATTAATCTCTACTCTCTTTGTTTCCTTTTCTTTTCAGTTTTTGTTTTTTTTAGCAAAAACCCTATACAAAGTCTTCAAGGGATTCATTCATGTTGTGCCTAGTGTGTGTTTTTGTCTTCACGGCTAAAGCTGGTTTGGGTTGAGAGAGACTCTATCCCTGTAGAGCACGGACAGCGTCTGACATTTCCATTAGCTGCTGCTCCGCTTTGGCTTTCCAATTCACCAACTCTTTCAGTGTTTCCTGCAAAAAATTAACATCATGTGAGAAACATTTGGCAAAATTGCATGTAAAACTAATCCCTGATGCGTAACAAAAGATGCATTGTGTTGTAGTGAATGAAGCCAAGGCTGTGAGAAGATGGGTGACATCTACTCAAAAAAGTTGATCATCCAACTCAACCGACCAATGCTTCTGTAATAAGTTTGACTACCTTTACCTGAGAAACAATATTTGCCTCGTCAATATCTGGTCTTGGACCTGGATGAATCCCAGCTTTGTCCTGATTGGAGCTTCTCGAATCCCCTCTGGTCATGCAGCTAAACATGGAAGCAAAAAAAAAAAAAAAACTTAAGACAACAATAATAAACCATGAATAAAGCCTACTCTTGGACCTAGAAACCAAGTAACCGCTCTAACCTCTCTGTCCTTTGCATCTCGGAATTGAGCACTGACTGTTCCTCAAACCACATATGGTCTTGGAAAGAGCTTTTGCGAGCATTTGGTGGAAGCGAGTAGGTATCAGGCCTGACAGCCTCTGGCAGAACATCGATAAGGTCAGCGTCAACATCCCATGGTTCGAAACCATTCACTGTAAAGTCATCCAAGTTCGCATTATGCAATATATGTTCCCAGTTTTGAGGAGCTGTCGGATTGAAGGAATTGGTCCCGTTTGCCTGCTGCACATTGTTTGAAATTCCCACCAGCTTCTGATCTACTTTATCTTTCCACGAAACTAGTTCCTTAACCATGCCCTGCAACAACAACAAAAACGAGACATGATAGACAAAAGCTTTACCAGGTTAGAACATCCTAGACAATTTGCTTCAAACAGATATCTTATACTCGTTTTTGGTTTGCACCTGTGTTGATGTCAACGACTTTGAGATCTCTGCAATTTGCTTATCAGTCTTTACTTTCCAACACATAAATTCCTTAAATAGTTTCTGGAGAGAAATGCAAACAGTTCTGAGTCTCTAATTATATGCTCATCTTCCTTGAACAAACAATTAAAACAATCTCAACAAGTCACCTCATTTGCATCAGCATGATCTGGTAACTTTGGCTTGGATACAAGTTTTTTAATATCACTGCATACCGCAAAGAAAATGAGATTACAAGTGCACTTTGACTTCAAAACTTAGAATATTGCAAGGATATATTACCTCTTGATTTGATCAATTTCTTCCCTAAGCTTTGAGGAGACAGCAGATGNGCCTCTGGCAGAACATCGATAAGGTCAGCGTCAACATCCCATGGTTCGAAACCATTCACTGTAAAGTCATCCAAGTTCGCATTATGCAATATATGTTCCCAGTTTTGAGGAGCTGTCGGATTGAAGGAATTGGTCCCGTTTGCCTGCTGCACATTGTTTGAAATTCCCACCAGCTTCTGATCTACTTTATCTTTCCACGAAACTAGTTCCTTAACCATGCCCTGCAACAACAACAAAAACGAGACATGATAGACAAAAGCTTTACCAGGTTAGAACATCCTAGACAATTTGCTTCAAACAGATATCTTATACTCGTTTTTGGTTTGCACCTGTGTTGATGTCAACGACTTTGAGATCTCTGCAATTTGCTTATCAGTCTTTACTTTCCAACACATAAATTCCTTAAATAGTTTCTGGAGAGAAATGCAAACAGTTCTGAGTCTCTAATTATATGCTCATCTTCCTTGAACAAACAATTAAAACAATCTCAACAAGTCACCTCATTTGCATCAGCATGATCTGGTAACTTTGGCTTGGATACAAGTTTTTTAATATCACTGCATACCGCAAAGAAAATGAGATTACAAGTGCACTTTGACTTCAAAACTTAGAATATTGCAAGGATATATTACCTCTTGATTTGATCAATTTCTTCCCTAAGCTTTGAGGAGACAGCAGATGATTCATGTGAATGTGATGAGCTCTGAATCTTCCATTGAGCAAGGGGAATCAAATCCGGATCAGGAATCCCACATTCACGTTTAATCAAAGCCAATTCAGATACAAGTTCTTTGATTTCACTGCATATTATTTCAAGCGCATCTCAACTTCAAAACAAAACAAAACACCTTGAAGCTTAAAATATTTGCAAGCATATTATTATTACCTCTTCATTCTATCCATATCTTCCCTAAGCTCCGAAGGAGACGGTTCATCATCAACCCCAGACTCAAGTTTAATTACGCTGTTGGCACCGTGAAGCTTCCACCAAGGAGGAGGAACCCAGTTAGGATCAGAAACCCCAGATTCACGTTTGATTTTGAGCAAATCAGCACTCTCTAACCAATACTGCATAGTTCCTTCAGTATTGTGACACCTCCTAAACCGATCATCACCTCCAGGAGTTACATTCCCATCAATGTGCTTCAACAAATGGTCCAAGAGCCCAGTATCACCGATCTCCCCTCGAGCTGTAGCTCTTAACTCAGCACGTGTAACAGGCGAGTCAAAGGAAGCACCTTTCTCCTTCAACACATCCACAATCACTTGCTCCGCAAAATCAATCCTGTAACAAAATAATTTTTTAAAAAAGCTCTTGACTTCATACAAAGATGAAAAAAGGATACTAAAAGGCTATACCTTTCAGTACTCCAACGAGTGGTCAATCCACGCTGGCTAGTTCTCTGTTTATCAAAGCTTTCACTCTTCACAGCAAATCTTCTGGATTTTTCAACTAACTCAGAGAGTCGTTTTCTTTTCAAGGTTCTCCTCGTAGTCGTAGTAACGAGAAGACCACCACCAGCAGCGTCTTCTTCTTCCTTCTCTAACTTGACTGTAACCAAGGCTTTGGAGGTGTTGTTGTTATCTAGTTTGTCCTTCTCTAACTTAACTTTGACCAATGCGGCTTTACCGGAAGATCTGGCTGAAGAAACGTGAGAGGCATCCATCATCATAGTAGTAGTAGAACGTTTCAGCCTAATCGGACGAATAACCTTGTCAGACATCTCACATAGCCTCACTCTCTCTCGAGAGAGATTCCTACGCGAAGTGAAGGTGCTGATGAAAACCCTAAAACCAGAGAGGAAAACAGAAAAAAACCCTAACGGCGTAAGCCTTATTATCTCATCAAAAGCATTAGAATCAACGCCGTAGAAGAGATCGCGATCTAAAATTTAATGACATGGAAAGAAAAATTAGAAGCGACAACAAAAGTTTGAAGTGATGCCTAAATGGTGTGAAGATGGAAACAGCTAAACCTAGAAATGAACCACAGCAAACTCTACCGGACGAAATGCCATAAGCTAAGTTTTTTTTTTCTTTCTGCGAGACGGCGTAGTAAACCGTATCTCATCAAAAGCATTGAAATCAACGACGTAGAAGAAGAAATCGCGATCTGAAATTTGATAACATAGAAATCGAAAATCCAGAGAATTTTGAGATCAGCGTGGCGGCACCTTAGGAACGATGTAGAGAAGAAGACAAGATAGGACCTGAGCTGAGCTGACCGAAGCAGAGGAAATGAAAAAAAAGGCCGTGAAAGTGGTCGAGCGTCGAGGATAGACAGACCTAAAGCCGCCAAATATCCCTAAAAATCGTCTCTTTCCTTCTTCTTCCCCCTTTTCAATTTTTTGCCGTTATTTTGTTAAAAAAAAAAAAAAAAAAAAAAACTTTGATGTTTTACCACTAAAGTATAAGAACCAATGATAAGTAGACACGTGGTCGATCTACCGTGGACCTTCACATAGAGTAACCAATGATATATACACGCGTAGTCAAGTCTCTTTGGATCTACGGTGGACCTTCACACGCAAGATGCTTACCCACTCACTAAGATGGGGATACGTTTTTCGTTTTGTCGTCTTTTGTTCTTTGCACGAATTAAGAAACTTATGGCTCTGAGTATTCCAAAATATTAATAGTCTTGACTAAATTGAAAAGAAAGAAAGAGGAACAAAGAAGCAACGAAACAATTGTGGAGACTAATGTTGTTAAACCCGATATGAGAAATGTGTGATTCTTCTTAGTAACAAAATCGAAAAACAGTGAACAAAACGTTTAAACCTATGAATAATGCTCCACCAAAACAATATACTCTCTAGTTTTATAAATGTATGCATTTGATGATTGATTACCTCAACCTAACCTGTTTTGTCTCTTCTTCTTTAATATTACTATACCTTCTTCTTCTTCTCCAGATTTGCAGCGACACTTCTTTGTCGGATTATGTCCGGTCACTGGGGCGACCGATGCATGTTTTAGCTGTGAAGGGAGATGCCATTGATGCATCCCCAAGTTTGACTAAGGGAGCTGACCTGCCATCACCTTCATCACTGTTTACTTCATCCATCAATCTTCTCTAACTTTTGTCTCTGCGATTCCGCAGCAGTTAAGTGACCGTTTTGGGGTGTGATCTTTCCCTTTGATGACTCTTCCCCATTCTGAATTGCGGTTTTGCTAGTTGTTGGTTCTAATGGTAGTTTGGGCTTTTTCGACTTTGACTTTGAATCATCTTTATATGCGTTACCTGCTTCAATGCTCCGACATCATTGTCCCGTCCCCACACATCAGAGTTCCTCTTCCTACATCTTTAAAGGTGGTTAAGACTAGCTCCTTCTGCTGTGGAGCAACTCACGCAAAAAACTGAAAAGAGAAATGGTTTGAGGGTCAGACTCTATTGTGTATAGGTGAAATCGTAAACCAGGTGATAAGATTTGTTTTACGGTGTATTTACCTTGACAAAACGGAATGACTCGCAAAATAGCAGAGGTAACTTGTAGCATTTCAATGCTGTCACTTCCAATGCATAAATCATGCGTGTCAGCAAGGGCTTCGATCTCTTTTTCACTGAACACAAATAAATCTCAATATTTAACAACATTCATACCTGACATGAATGCTTAAAATAAATCTCAATAACAAATTAGAACCACTAAAAAGGACAATAGAGGAGAGTCTGAAGCGGATTGAGATCAGTGGAACAGAAGTAGAGTGCTTTAAAGCATTTTAGATTTGTTTTTTTTGTTAATTATAAATTATATTTAAAGGCTTAATAATTTGATTTCGAACAGATATAAAACAGCAGCTTGGGCAAAATTATAATGGACATAAGTGATATTCAGATCAATATATACTCTAATTACACTAATTATTAAAGGACAAAGAGATAAATTAACTCAGGAAAATGTAAATCCCAAGCAAACTAATCCTCGACTTCACACACTTGATAAACTCAGAAAAAAATACATGTGGATGATGATATATATATATATAGGCATCTTAAGATAAGAGTACAAAGTCAACAATGCAAAAGATAGTCAACACATTTTCAGGCTCCATTTTCAGCTTCAGCTTTCTTATCGTTGCATACACACATGTTCATGGGTCGCACGACTGTGATCACTGCTTGTTCAGGAGGTGCCACTAGTGTACCTAGCTTCAGCATATCGATGCTCACCTCTGCCAACTTAGCAGCTTCGAGTTCTTCCTCCACCAAATCCGACGGCGTTTTACAGTATTTGAAAACCACGTAAAGTATCATTTGAAGTGCACCGAGAACAAACCCAATCACGTTCGGGAACTGAAAAACACGACAGATGAAAAGGTTATCTAGTGCTCAATAACCATTATACTCCCACTGTATGTGATGTTTAAGGATTTTAATTTTGTTTCATAATAATGATATCGCACAATTCTAAAAAAAAAATTAATGTCACTTAAAATTTGTAACCAATTATAAAATACTACATATTTTTTTATTGGTTAAACTAATATTATTTTATGTTACCAAAATAAATTGCATTAAACTTTGTATTTTCTTAATCTTTGTGAAAAAACTTTAAAACCTTCTTAATATGATACAAAGGGAGTAACTACTTTTTATTTTTATATATGAACTTTACCCTTTATAGATCCACGTCAAATTTATAGTATAGTTAGAGCATCTTTATCTTAAAACCTCCTTTGAAGTTTTGTTTTTTTCTTGATTTAAAAAGAAAAAATTTAAACCAATCGCGGATTTATACGTGTTAATAGGGCCCATGAATAGTGTAAGAGACGGTTCTTATTTAAGAGTTTTTAGAACCATCTTTTGCACTATTCACAGACTCCATATATCAGTAGGACACACAGACAGTGTAATAACCCACTAAGAGATTAGATGCTCTTACGTGCAATATACAATTCCATGTGTTGTAGAACTCTTTTTTAAAAGATAAATCTTTAAGGTTTTTTCTTTTAGTAGACCAAAAAGTGAGTATCTTTAACGTTTTGTGGGATATATAAAAATGTAAAACAACAATAATACGGAACAAAAGGCTTATACTTTTGTGAATTCATGTCTTTAGCTTTATCTATGATTATAACTTCTTCGTATATAGAAACAAAAGCAAACAATTTTCACGTAACTAATGATGATGATGATTTACTTACAGCAACGTAAATATCCTTAAGAGCAAGACCATAAAGGAGCCAGACGACCGCACTTAGGGTTAGTGACAAGGATAAGCTAAACGGCATGTACTCCACACTTTTTGTCTTTATCACCGTTCTCTGTTTTCAGTACAACGTTAATTAGTTTATTCATTAAATCAATTAAAACATATTTTCATTTACTATATATATATGTAACACTAGCTAGAGTTATATAAACTAGACTTACAATAATGCTAAGCGGCGCAGCGAAAACGCAGACAGAGAATCCGACACAGATTCCTCCGATTATCTTGGCACGTGTGGTTCCTTTTGCTAAGAATTGGCAGAGAAGGAGAATCAAACAGAATCCTCCAAAGTTCATTACCAACAAGAGCTTCACAGTGGACATCTGCACCAATATATATTATCAATAGATAGTCAATTAAATATCACGTAATTACATATTATATGTTCGTTTTGATGTCGTTGCGACCTATAATTGCTACTCCCTCTCTGTTTCATTTTACTTGTCGTTCTAGGTTTATTCACACATATTAAAAAAATATGATTTTATATATTTCTGAAATAAAAATATGATTACTTATACGCCTAACCATATTTCAACTAATAAAAAATAAAATATAGAATCTATTAATAAATTTTACATCGAAACTCTAAAACGACAATTATTTTGAAACGAATTTTTTTTCTTACAATGATAATTAAATCAAAACGGAGGGAATACTAAATATTAATTGTTTGTTTTATATATCTCATAGGAATTTTTAATTTTAATATAGATAATAATTCTTTACCAATGTGAAATAGCAAATTGTAACTAGTCGATGCGATCAGTTTCACAATAGCAAAATGAATAACAAGCTATGAATTGCGACTGATCGTAACAACATGTAAATACGAAACCATAATATGTAACATAAAGATTGGTAATGAGTAATAAACATACTCTTGCTTTCTTGGTGGCGTAGGCAACAAAAATGGAGATGTAGATGGTTTCGATGAAGCAACCAAAGCAGTTGATGGTGACGAGAAGGAAGACATCTTTCTTCTGAGTAGCGTAATAGAGCCAAAGCATCGCGCTGAATAGAGCCACCACATACGGAAGAGATTCAAATCCTTCTGTAGTTTTCTTCTTCCATATCCTATAGAACGTTGGCCTGCATACATATTCAAACAACCTCGAATTTTGATTTCTCAATTGGTTTGGTTTACATCACATGATCATTATAGTTCTAGCTGGCGAGATATATAGTAACATACAAAATATGTGTTGAGATATTTAGATACTCATGTTTTAGTAAGGTAAAGATGTAACTATACTTACAGGGGAGAGAGGAAGACAGCAAAGGAAATGAGGTTTCCTGAAAATTATATGATTATAATGTTAACAGACATAGCAGTTTTAATATCTGAATATAGGTTATGATGATATCAAATTTATTATTAAAGGACGATGTGAATTCATACCGAGCAAGCCGAAGGCAAAGGCCCATGTGTTATGAGTGTTGAAGATAGCCATGGATGTCGTCGATCTTTGTTTTCGAGTTTTTTTCGATAAGAAGAGTTAATTTGGTTTTTGTGTTGGAGGTAGCAGATCAAGAGATAGCTTTGTAAGTGTTCTTTTAACTCAAAAGCTAATGATACGAACTTAGCATTTGGGGACTTCAAGTATATATAGAGGGAAATGCCTTAAGAAAGATTGGGGATGTATATGAAAAATAAAATAAAAGTAAATGTTTTGTGGGGATTATAATAATTTTTCATTTTTCAAAAAAAAAGCTTCTTAAAGTATTAAGTGTCTTTGTAGGTGTACTGCAAAAACAAATGTCCTTAGAAAATAATGCATTCACAAAACCAATCTATACCAATATATATAACTTTTTCATAAATAACGCATGTCAATTCCGGTTTAGGCCAGCTCTTTCTTTTAAGGTCTCTATGTCTAGATTCTACCTATTTCACGCATATCTATCTCTAATACATATACAATAGTTTTACAATACTTTTGCACGTTTTATATCCTCACTTTTTTTTTAACACAGTAAGTTTTGTACCCTCATATTTAAAGAAAATTACGAGTCTCGTGCTTAAATTACGTTTATAAGAAAAAATAGTTCACAAGTTTCTTTTAAAATCTTGGGTTCTGTTGGCAAAAGTATGCTATAAAATGAAGAAGATGAAGGGTTTTGAAACTCACCCATAACTTTTTCTGGAATTTATCATAGTCAAAGCCTAAATTTATCTTTTTAAAAAAGAAATATTATCTTGTTTGGGGGTATTACATTTTCAGATACGGTTTTGACAGTAGGTTGAAGCGTCTTTCGTGACTCCATGAGTTACGTATTTAATCATCTATTCAAAAATAGTTAAATGCATTCGTTGTCATGAGTTTAACATTGTTTATGATAAACATGATAATGTAGTAGGTGAAAATAAACTCCAATAATTCATAACTAATAGTAGGACAAAAGAGCAATAGCATGAACTTCATTTGTATAGCTTTAGTCTAGACCGAACTTTTATGGTTAATTAAACGTATCCATTTAGGTTAATTTAGTAACTTGTTATGCTTTCACATGGTTTTCATTTTTCAAAAATAGCTTTTTTTTTATAATCAACATAAACATACTCTCGGTGAACGAAACTAGTTGTACTGCATCCACATGTGTAGGTTCATGGTTAAACGCAGGGGTTGTCATGTTGTGCTCGATTAACGCAGAGACAGCGTGTGTCTCTTACTAGAGGGGATATGTAGCATGCGGAAACCAAAAAAAAAAAGTTTTAAAATCACGAAAAAAAGATGATTTTATTGAATATTTTGTACTGTTCACGGGCCCACCAATACGTGACGGCCTGCAATTAGCTAGATTATTTTTAATAAAAAAAAGTAAAAAATAAATTAAAAAACCTCATTTTGTCTCTACGATGATCGTGTTCTTAGTTCGAACTTTGTCTAAATTCCTCCTAGTTAACCAAAAAAATTCAATAATACTATTTCCCATAATATATTTCATCATCTGGTGACGAGTTTGAGTTAGAAACGCACAGTCACGAGTCACGTATTGCGTTCAAGCATAACGTTATGTTTCTGCTTTGGACCTCATATCGCTCATTCTATTTACCTTCATGTCGCAGTTCTTTCATTGCTCTCTCTTTTATTATCTACAAAATGTTAAGTAATTAAATAGAACTAAAGTAATAAAATTTGTTGTGCTTTTGCTTTAAAGATATTAAAGGGGTCGGTGGGACTATGGCATATGAAAATATCTATATGGGCTTAGATATTTTCCCTTTCGAATCTAAATAATTCATTAGATCGAGAAGTTGATCATAAAATATGGTATTTGATCCATCGTTAGTGTAAATAAATAATTTCCAAATCTAACACCAAATCTGATTTATATAGTGTAGATCGTTGATATTACTCTCCCCTTCAACTTACTTAAACCCTTTATTTAACAGCTTAACTATTTAAGATTCAGTTTACGTATTTGCTTGTTGTTAAAAGAAGGTTTGCATAATGGTTTCTTATGATTTATTATGTCCCAACATTTTAATTATGAGATATATTTTAGTCTAAACTATGACGATTTTACTACAAAATGAACGGACATTTCTATATTTTCTACAAAAGTTAATGATATGTAGAATTTACTGGCATGCATCTACAAAAGTTACTGGCACTATGGTGAACAAATTAACAATTATATTTGCATGTGGCTGAAACCTTTTGTAGTTTGTCCCCATTAATCTCCCGAAATCTCATTACAATCGAACCTATATATTTTAGTGTAAATTTAATAATTAATCATGTTACCGAATACCAATCGCTAGATTAAGGAAACTCTCCGTGCAAATATATTATATCCAAGTAAAATAGTAACTCATCATATTATTAATTAGTAAACTCAATAATGTTGTTTTCCCCCTCTTTAAATTGAGGAATTTCGCATTGTAAAACCTATCCAATCATATCAAGGGGAATAACTTTTGATGATCAAAATAACCACATAAAAATGTTATTTTATTTTGTAGTGCACTACAAAATTATATTTATAGCCAATAATTGAAATCCCACTTCCTTGTTTTTATTAGGCTGCTTAAGATTTAAAGTTTAAATCATGTAGACAAATAGATGATAAACTATATACTCTCTTCGCTCTACAAAAACATTAATTTCATTTGTTTTACAGAGTATTAAAATTGTATTATAAATATATAATTATTTTGATTATCAATTTTATAAAATTACATCAATAATAGTTTAATAATTTATTTTTTAAAATACAATCTACTATTATAAAATAAAATTATAAAGAACATAAAATATTTTTTGTGAAGTATTCTTTTCAAAATATTTATGTTTATAGAAAGGATATGATGTGGTATTCGTGGCGCCAGAGAACAATTATTTTCCCGATTCCATCTTTCCTGATTAATTATTGCGTCTGTGTAACTAGCTAGTACTAATTGATTATACAATCTTTTTCTTTACATTAGCTGACAATAAGTCAATAATGTTTCATAAATGCGCCTAAGTAATGTTTCTTTAGTGCATCAACAAAGGACATTTAAAGGCACCTTCTTTTTTGTCCTTTACCAATAAATTAAAAGAAAAAAAAAACTTATGTGGTTCATCACCTGACTTCAACTCAAAGAGTCAAATCTTGTTCGACCTCACTGACATAGTCACATATACTCATTGTTTTACGTCCCTCGCATATTGATCATACACAATATTACTAGCGAAAGTAATTATAGCCAATTAGCCATGGTTAGAATATATGAAATCAAATGTCTTAAACAAAGTATAGTCAAGCGGATTGTGTATATGAATATTTGATTGTATATTTTTTTTTTGAAAAAAATATTTGATTGTATATTACTAGATCGTATTGGCAATTGGAGTAATTTAGTCATTCCCATTTTTATTAGTGTTATTTTGTTTTTGTTTTTCCTTTTGTACTATTTTATCATAATAATTGTGGTGTTATCTAAATCATTTGCCAAAAGTTGCATCTCAATGAAGTGATCTAAGAAGAAAAAATATCACACGTGTAGAGACATGTAGTTAATGTTATGATAAGAGTCATTCAAACCTCCTACTAACAGAAACGTACATGGAAAAACAAAATTCACTGAACCAATAAATCAGTACTATTATTTATTATAGTAAAGAAAATAAACGACAGTATGTTACTAATTTAATAAGATTAAATTTTCTTTCAAAGTTCAACACCGTCGAAGATCTTTCGGATTATAATAAAACAATTTTTACCTTCACATAAAAATAGTCGCCTTTCTTAATATAAAGTTTTTGTCAATAACCATATCTTACCCCCTTTTTTGTAGAAAACCATATCTTACCCTTTCTTAATATAAAGTTTTTATACGACCAATGAATGTAAAAGATAGAGGAGCTGCAGGAGAAATCGCCATCGATTGATACGATGACGTCACGGGGTAATTGAATCCTTTATGCTCCACACTTTTGGCAAACCATGTCCATCGTGAATCATGACGTGGGATTATATTTCATGCAGATATTAAATATTTATAAGATACGAGAAAACACAAAATAAATGGAACATGCATGAAGATAACGAGCACGTCGGCTTTATCTAGAGGCCCCTATATAAAAGGAGAAAATATAAAGATAGATTCAATAGGATATGATATGATTGGCCAATTTTGTTATTGCCATTATAAATATCACATCTGTAAGAAATAAATAACCTAATAAATTTTCACGTTTATAAATTTTTATTTTAGTGTTTTTTTTTCTAACTTGGAGTATTACATGATCCAAACTAATTTCCAATAAAAAGAGTAGTCTAAGGATAAAATCTTTTTTTTTAATGTATTTAAATGAGCTGTAAATAATGGATTCATATCTGTGTGATCATATAGAATTAACAATTTCTCTAAGTGTTTTTTTTAATATTTACAAGTTCATGTTTTTAATTTCTTTTATAAATATATGAATTTGAAGGGGTAATTTCTCTATTTTCCACTCTTGAATAATGTAAAACCAGCGTTAACAAGAAAACAGGTAACGTAAAAGAGTTAAATAAATATATTAATATTCCAATAAGATCAAAATTAGTTTGAAATCTGCACCCTGTAAGATTTTATTTCCCTAGCAACTAATTATCAAATTTAGAAAGAAAAGCATTTGGTGTTAAGAAAACGTTTAAAAATGTTTTTCTTTTAAAGGGAGGTAAGGTTTACGACGTGTAACGTACCAAGTTTTTCTTCTTTTCTTTTTGTGTATAATGATCTCTAATTATTGAAGGCTTTATTGGACAATATATGAGTGATGCTTCCACTCTCATATAAAAGAAGAACATGATAATATCAATACTTTGTGTTTTTTTGTCTCTTTTTCTTTCACTTTTTCTTTACAAAATTGTTTCGCATTTCTTTTTTTCTAACACACTAACTAGGAACAATGATGTTGGTCTTCCCCAAAATTTGACAGAACACTTGGCAACTTGTTTAGTTGTATTACGAGTGTGAGAATCCGTGTTAATATATCCCACTATTATCTTGCTTATGAAAAATTTAATTATACTCAAAAATATGAATAGAATATGAAGATTATCTCCATCCACTATCAAGCAAAACGTTTGAGTAAGGTTCCTTCATTTGGCTTTAGTACATGCAGGTGCCAATTTTCTTTGGTGCTCCAACAGTTTCCCTCTTTTTCAAACATTTAAACATTTCGGGTTTTTAGTTTAATAAATTATATGTTAAGATTATCTTCTCAGATTTATATATAAAAAAAATATATATATATATATATATGTATATATATATATGTATATATATATATATGTATATATATATGTATATATATATATGTATATTATATATATGTATATATAATATTTAATAAAACCGTTTTGGATAGTAAGTAAGAAGTAACAAACCAATGGAATGTACTAGGCCATGCATACATAGACAAACTTATACATATATGTATATGTTTAGGCATACTTATATTGAATATATATTTACAAAACGAAATGAATAATTGTTTTTCTATGGTGGTTTAAGCACGTTATGCAGCCTGTTTTTATCAAAAAACGACTTGACATTGTATTTATTCAGTGATGAGAGTTATGCAGCCCTCTTTTAATGGCTAAATGGCCCTTTTCTTTGGGTAAAGGAGTTGGGTTTATACTGATTTTGTTGAACTTCAGAACATCTGGTTCTATGGTGTAGTGGTTAGCACTCTGGACTTTGAATCCAGCGACCTGGGTTCGACTCCCGGTAGGACCTCTTTTTTTTTTTTTGCTTTAACTATAAATTTGAAGATAATAAGCTACATTATAAGTTCGTAACAATGTCTATTACATTTGGGCCTTGTGTTATTATTCTGATCCAATAATGTTAATTACCCGAAGCAGATTCGATCCTTTAGCAAAGGCAATATCCACTGATGCTGCCCTGATTCATGACAATAAACATGTTGTACACTTGTACTTGGATGCTCCTGGTTATGTAAATGATCTATCTAGTATAACTCTCAACATCTACAAAAAAAAGGTCACCATATTTGATGACATAAAAAAGATGGGCAATGCCAAGATGCTGACAAGCATACAGAGTCAATCTAATTCGAATGCTTAAATAACACATGAATAAAGCTTTTTCACAAGTAATATTGTTTTTCAACTGTTTTGATTTCATAAAAAAGCATTGGTTCGATAATGGAAACGTGTTGAATAAAATGAAAACATTTTTTTTCTTTTGTAACAATAAAATGAAAACATATAAAATTGAAACTATTGTGAAATACATTAGCCTTCCATAAGAGGGAAACAAATTCATCATCTTCTTATTTTTTATTTTTATATTTTTTTCTAAAACTTTATATGTACTTCCATAACTTTCAATAGTAGTTTTATCAACAAATTAATATCAAAATTTCTTAGATAATATAATATTTAGCGACGTTTATAAATTTTATATTATTCAATTTAGTTCTTAGTCAATTCAATCTTTTGGCAAAATTAAATTTCCTCTATACAACTTTTTAATGGGCTGTTTAGATTGTCTTATCACTTTAGTTGGTGAATTTTATATTGTAGGTTGCTATTTGTTTTTTCCTTTGTAGGTAGCTATTTAATGTGTTTTGAAAGAAAAAAAATATTACAGTAATTAGGTGCATTAAATAGAAATCGAATCGAGTCCTTCAAGTAGAGTAGGTCCAGGAATGTAGCTCAAGTGTTTTGAAGACATGAGGCTAAGAAGCAATGACGAGACATAAAAGGGAGGACAATGACCAAAGGTGGTACTTAACACACGTATGACCACTCTTCACTTTCCTGTCCACTAGATTTTTCATTTCCTTCCCCATAATTTTTTGTTTCATCTCCTTTGCTCTTTTCAATATTTTCCCCGGCTAATCTTCTTTAACCGACTCGTAAGAACATAGTACGTCGATGGCATATGCAGGACCGGCTTAACCAAATTAAAGATTTTAGAATAATTTTTTTTTTCTTTTAATTTTTTTTATTTAATATTTTAAAAATAAATCAGTAATATTTATATATTTTATGATGTAAATAAAACTATTACACATATAAAATATTTTTAAACTCTTTTCAAAAAATTTATATAAAAATATATATATTTATAAAAAAATTAGATTTCTTCACTTCTACTATACAGAGGATACAGCTTGAACGCGAGACGGTTATACCGTTTGTCCTCCTACTTAGCCGGCCTTGTGCATATGTTCTATGTATGCTAAGAAAACTAAGTTCCATAGTTTGTTATTGACAAAAGTAAAACCTTACACAAAGTTTAAACTTAACGTCCCTTCGACCTTGGCCTACTACGAAACCATCAATTTAATAGAATCTGCATGTTTGGCTAAATAAGTAGCCACGACAACGAGTTTTCACATTTTTTACCTGAAGTAGTATTAAATGGGACCTTCTCTGACATTGTATTCGAATGGATAAAATAGAAATCATACGTGGAATTGGTAAATAAAGCTATTTTTACTGGTGGCAAAAGCAATATTAAATGAATAATATCTTTATATTATAATGTTTTAAATTTTTAAGTTGAATGGGATTGGTTTTCGATTGGTCCGAATCCCCAGAAACAACAGTCATTCTCTGTTTTCATATGAACACTCTTCATCATCCTCAAAAGCACGAAGAAGAAGAAGAAGAAGAAGCGAGACACGAATGGGATCTTTCTCTCTCCACCGTCGTCGCTTCTTCCTCCTCCTCTGCCTCCGACGTTGTTGGAGCTATTGAGTTCGACCCTACTGATAACATCCTCGCCACCGCCGGAATCTCTAGAAAGATTCGTTTTTACGGCCTCCCTTCTCTCTTACGAACCAGCGGCGGCGGCGGAGGAGGAGTTAGCTTCGTCGATCAAGTTACTGCCTGCGAGTATTATATATGCACTCCGGCGAAGCTCAGTAGTCTCCGGTGGAGACCCGGGTCGGGTGGCCGGGTCATCGGGTCGGGTGATTACGACGGTGTTGTGACGGAGTACGATCTTGAGAAGAGGACGCCGGTTTTCGAGCGGGACGAGCATGGAGGCCGCCGTGTCTGGAGCGTGGATTACACTCGCTACGGTGGCTCCGCCGCTGTGGGAGCGTCGGGATCAGACGACGGAACTATGCAGGTTTGGGATCCGAGATGTCCGCCGGAGGAATCTGTCGGCGTTGTCCGACCGGCGGGACTTTGCCGGAGTGCTGTTTGCTGCGTCGAGTTTGATCCTTCAGGCGGACCTGCGGTGGCTGTCGGATGCGCTGATCGGAGAGGGTACGTGTACGATATGAGGAAACTCGTTGACCCTGCGTTGACTTTACAAGGTCATACAAAAACGGTGTCGTATGTGAGGTTTCTCGACGGTGGTACGGTGGTGACGGCAGGTACTGACGGCTGTCTGAAGCTGTGGAGCGTGGAAGACGGGCGCGTGATTCGCACTTACGAGGGGCACGTGAACAACCGGAACTTCGTGGGGTTGTCTGTGTGGAGAAACGGCGCGCTGTTTGGTTGTGGATCGGAGAATAACAGGGTGTTCGTTTACGATAGGAGGTGGAGGAAGCCGGTTTGGGTCGACGGGTTTGAACCGGTTGGTATGACTTCTGGTTCGGATAAGCGGTTCGTGAGTAGCGTTTGTTGGAGGCAATCAGGTGTGGACCAGTGCACGCTAGTGGCTGGGGGATCTGATGGAGTATTGCAGGTTTACGTGGGCAAAAGAAAGCCATAATATTATTCTTGTTAATTTTATCATTACTATCTTTTTTAAAAATGAATTATAATGCTTCTTCCTGAGATTGATTTTTGCTGCAGTTGTGAGAGCGTTCGACCTGTCTTGTTTTTATTTATAAAAAGATTTTTACTTGTTCTATGTTTTTCTTAATGTAATTTTTTAGTCTTTTTTGTTGTTGTTTCTAACCAGCAATTTAGAGTCTTTGATGCATAAATTTTCGTTGCCTATACGATTTGAGAAATAAGTTTATTTATGTTTTGATTATGAGTACATACCAGCGTGTCGTCAAAAACAAAAGAGTTGCTACTTGATACTTGGAGTGTTGGCAGATATGTAATAAATTTACACTGCCTTCGTCCACCATAAATATCAATGCGCATTGCGAGTTTTGGTAGCCGTGATACATTAGTTATGGGTGGTATCTATGTTCTCTATCTAGAATCTATAATCACGAGACTGTTATTTGCTATAAAACTATGAACCGTGACAATGGAACAAACAACAGCTGTGGATACTGAAATAAGCAATGCCAAAAAGGATAAACAGATACGAATTTTCTAAAGCAGTCCAATCTAGTCATTATAAGTTTATGCTAAATTTGTATAAGAGATTAGTAGGTTGTTTGAAACAACTTATTTATATGATTTAAGTCTAGAATACGAGATTTGGAAATAATCGGTTATACTCTTTTAACTTGTTTAGATGATAAATTCTAGTAATATGAGCTTTGTAAATAATCTGTTATACTCTAACATCACACACACACATGGGATGTCTTAAACCAAGCGGAGGGTATCTTATACACTAATACTAATTCCATTTGAACTTAACTTTCTAGTATTTGGAATAAACCAAAAAAAAAAAAAAAAAGAATTATATGCTTGTGTTTATGATTAGTAAAATTATCATCTCATCTTCCAACATTTTTTTTGAATAGATTGAGGTGGTAACACTAGCATAAACATATAACTAAGAGGAACCAACCAAGTAGTTGATGTCTAAAGATACCAAACACAATCAGATGAATGTAGTAATTTCAGATAACGTAGAGATCTCTATTAAGTCTATGGCAATCAAAGCCTCCAACAAAAGGGTATCACCAAACAAAACATTTCAACATCAAAACCAAGCATACTCTTACATTCCAGTGAATGCCTTCTTAGAAAAGGCAGATGCGCCTGCTGGGATAACCTTAAGCACATTGAACCTCACAGTCTTTGACAATGGCCTGCACTGACCAATAATGACATGATCACCTTCTCTAACACGGAAGCACGGTGATACATGGGCTGGGATATTCGAGTGCCTCTTCTCATACCTTTGATCAAAAATTTAAAAGGAAATGTCATTAAATGTTTAGATTTCATCACACTCGTAACAAGCAAGCAAGTAAGTAGCACCTTTGATACTTCTTGACGAAGTGGAGGTAGTTCCTGCGAACAATGATGGTTCTTTGCATCTTAGCACTATGGCAAGTACCAGCTAAGATACGTCCTCTTATAGAAACAGTTCCAGTGAATGGACACTTCCTGTCAATGTAAGTTCCTGTTCCACAACATGTAACATGTCTGAGTTTCTATTATAGTTTCCAAACTCATTGAAGTAAAGAAGCAGTTATAGGCTCTGTTCAAGTTTTAAGAGTTTCAAAAAGAACAAACCATCAGTGGCATCACGAGGAGTCTTGAAACCTAAGCCAATGTTCTTCCAGAAACGGTTTCCACCTTTGCCAGGTCTCTTTCCTTTCCCAGATTTCTTGGAGCTTAGGAAAACTTTGGGTTGCTTAAGAAAAGCTTTCTCTGTCTGCAAGAGATAGAAGAAGAAGAAGAAGAAGATGAGAATGTAATAAATGTATTAGTAGAGTGTAGAAACGAGCATTGAGAAGGAAGAGATCCAAACCTGTTCAGCCATGGCTACTGGTTGCTGCTGCTGCTGCTCTCCGCTGACGGAAGAGCCGAGGCGAAAGGATGTAAAAGAGAAGAGGCAAGGCAAAAACCCTAATTTCGAAAGACCTCTCTTTCGCTAGGTTTGGGCCTTCTGCCTCATGGGCCGTGAATATATATTATCAGCCTTAAGCCCATACTTTCTTTGGGCTAGAGACTAGAGACTAGGGACCAGAGGACGTTGGATGTTTCCATATATAGATGAATTGACATAGATTATTGTGTTGCAATGCATTAAGCAAACCAGAAATGTTATCAATGAACCCTTTTTTTATTTTTCCAAGTTAAAATAATTGAAAAAAATATTTCATCAGCACGAGATACTAATAGAAAGTTAGTAAACAATTTTTTCGAACATTTTAAAATTAATATTTTCTATCGAGTCCATTATCCATGTGTCGAGTGTTCCATTACGTCATTAATGAGTTTAGTAAACTACTCGGCCCATTATTTGTGGACAGTCATGTCTTAAAAATATATATGATGTCATTAACTTTCTATATTGCAAATTAAGCAAACTAGAAATGTATGAATGAAATCATTTTTTGGTTTATTTTCAGCAACCCCCAGAGATACATGTGTTTCCCATCGATATGATTAGATCACATGAATCCAAATAGCTTTTTGGGAGCAGTCCCAGTGGCACGGTACTTGGCAGCTAATTCCTCGGCTTTGAGAGTCTCTTCTCCACGTCTAGCTTCGATCATAGCTCTCTTCTCTTCTGCCTGTTTGTGAATTTGAGCTATTTTGTTCTTCATCAACTCAACATACTCTGCTTTCTTCTTCTCCAATTGTTCCTATCGTCAATTCAAGTCCATATGCACAATCACAAAACGTCTGAAAACGTCAAAATAAAAATGTAAAACATTCTGAAAAGTAATATTTACCTCTATTTTCTTGAGCTCAGCTTCTACAGCTGCTTTTTTGTTGTTCTCCCATGACACAATTGAAGAGAGCTTCTTCTCAGCTCTGTATCAAACAGTGTATTCATCTTAAAACTAGATTCTAAAGACCTTAATGATAGTATTTTGGTTTATATATATAAAGATAAATTTAAAGTTAGTAAGTAAGATAACAAAAGTTACTTATTCTCCACTTTGCATTTCTCAGCCTCTTCCCAAGCTTTGATAAGTGACATCCTCTTCTCTGTCTCAACTCTAGCCAGGACTGCATCTTCACTCCCAAATATTTTAAGCATATACAATGATAAGTCAGTATATGTAGGAAAATAAGAAACAGTACACGTGTCCTACCATATACTATACAACCTTAATTATACCAACTCACTGATTATACACACCCATAACTAAAGGGGAGCAAACCCACCAAACTCTTTAGCAAAACATTTATTTTTAAACCAATTAATTGGTAAATTCCGAAAACATTAATAGTTTTGATCCAGTTTGATATATACCTGGTGTTGTAATTATTATCCTGTAATAATATTGTTGACACAAGAAAAAGAAAAAAAAACATGAATCTATTTTGTTAATTACCTCGATTAATTGACCCTTCCTTTTTCTCCTCTTCTACTTCTTCTGGCACAAAAAGTTAGTCTAAAATTACTGTTTTGTGTAGTAATTTATTTGCTTATAAGTTTGGTTATTATGTTTTTTACCCTTGAAATAATCTTGAAAAATCAGGTGTATGATCAATCAATATATAGCTAAAAATATATATTTGGCAGACGTTTTTTATTTTCTTCAGCTAATTTGTTAATAATTTGCAGTTTTGTATATTGAAAATCTTATAAAAACTTACTTGCGACGGTGGGAACAAGAGTCTTGGAGCCCTCTAGCGTCTCCTGTGGAGCAACAACCTCCGCAGCTTTCTCCGCCGGAGGTGGCGGTGATAGAGATGGTTCTGACACGTTGAAAACGGTCTCCGTCACCTTCTTGTATTCCTCTTCGGCCATTTGACGTCAGGAATATATAACAACTAAAGACTATAAGAGTACAAAGAATCTAAGGAGAATCAAGAATGATTCAGAAGTGTGGCTATTTAAAAGAGAGAGGAGATAGAAGAAACTGAGCAGGAAATGTTTGGTAGTGATGTTCTGTTCCTCGTTGTCATAAAATGATTCGCCTTCTTTTTATTTTGTTTTTTCTTCTAAATTTAGTAGATCATTGATTCACTGATGCACGATCATTAATGCTTATATACATAAACTTTACAGGAGACAAAAGAATCACCAACTCCCGTGACGTCATTACTCCAATTATTTTCCCAACCTCTTTATGACTCTTTATTTATATACTATAAATACAATGCAATGAATACAATATGGGGTCTTTCTCAGAGAAATATTGAACACTGTAAAGAAATGCGCTTAGGACAAAGAATAGCTTTGGCATTTCTAAAATATAAACAACATTTTAACTTTTCAAATACTTACGTAAAATAAGTATTAATATATATGCTAATTTCGGAATATCATTAATATTAATGATTCTGTGACGACAGAAACGAATCTCTATGATTTATAGGATTGTGTTACCTGTTGAATCTTGTATTTATAAAGTCACTTTATAGCGTCAAAATATAATTCTTATCTTATGGAAATTGTAATTGGTTATTATTTTAATAAAAGGTTTGAGAAAATAAATTGATTCTTTAGATTCGTGTTGCCTACGTTGTTTACTATAGTCACTCAACATTGTTTCGAAATTTTATATAAATATTTTCTTGATTTGATATAGGTCCTTTTGTCATAATTATATTTTATAGAGTAGTTCATATACCGTCTAACCTTATCTTAACTATTATTCCACACATAAAAATGAAATATATACAACTACTCTTTTGAAAAAATGACAACGGCGAAATAGTTTAAAAAAAAAAATGACAACGGACCCAAGATTTTCTCATATGATGGTGGGAGGTGGGACGGTTCGAACTCAATACTTAGACAAAGTTTACAACCTAATCTCTGGGAAGTTAAGGCCCACTTCAAAAAGTTTCGGGCCATTCATCGGTAAAAGCATCGATAAATTAAGAAACCGTCTCTTAAATCCCGCTAAGAGATCCGTCCTAAGAGATCTTCAATAAACATGCTCTTATTTCTTAGGTTCTTCCTTCTTCTCCTCTTTCTTTTCTTCTTTTTTTTCTTCCTTCTTCTCTTCTTTCTTCTCCTCTTTTGCCGGCCCAACCGATATCAAATCTACTTTGCCAACCTTCTTCAGTTTCTTTACCACCGCAACCGCATCCATCAGACCGATCACTGTCAATTTTTGCTCCTTCATATCTGCTGCTATCGAATCAACTCCTGCTCAACACAATAACCAAGTCATCTACCCATTTTGCAGAACTACATTGTATCATCTTTGGTCAAACTCTTTAATCAGTTTTGCTATCTCACTATCCCATAATCTACATTTTTCCATAAGGCAGATCCTATACACACATCCATTATTAAGTTCCCCGTAATACGTTTTCATATAGGCCAATAAAATGATGGGCCTCTAAAACGTAGGTGACCCCTACTATTTGTTCTTCACCGTTGAAAAATATCAACTCGTTGACAATATGTCAATATCCAAGCTCTCAAAGTCGGACGCAATTATTCAATGGAACCAAATTTTTATAATGTAAATTCTAGCTGAAAAACGGCAGTTTAGACTGACAAAACCTAGCAGCAATTTTTTAAATATAATTCCTATAAGATCTAAAATAGATTAAAGTTACCACCGAGCAATAATTAACAAAGATTACCCACAAATTAAAATTGAATTTCAGTTAGAAAGTAACTAAAGAAATGAAATAATCACCAAAGATATCAGCTGCAGCTTCAATGGCTTTCTGCTTGGTCTTATCATCCGTCATGGTTAAAACCTTCAACACCACCTTCTACAAAAAAGTGAAAGTAAAAAAAAAAAAGCGATTTGGGAGAGAGATAAATCATACATCGTACTCAATTTTTTTTTAAAAAATTAATGAGCAAAACCTGAGCCATTTTGTCTGTGATCTTGGAAGAATAAGGAAGAGATTGAGATCGAGAAAGGGAAGAGTTTGATGTATTATTTTTAAAATAAACTATAAAATCTGTGGAAAATAAAAGAGATAATCGTGTATTGACAAAAACTTGTGGTGGCTTTTGGCAAAGAGTGAGACATGTGACGTTTGTTTCAGTGTAATGGACAGCTCTCTACATTATTCTTACCACACCTACTTTTCTAAAGTTGTTTCAAATTGCTTTGTTTTCGGACCAAGTTGCTTTGTTTTGTCTTTTATTATTTTCAGAAAAATGTACTAGATGAGAATTTGCAAGTAATTAGGAAAACAAGAAGTTAAAGAGTATTATTACTGGGAGTCTCTCGTCGAGACTCTCTTACCAAAAGTAATAATATTTTAAAAGAATTTTTTTTCGAAATTTGATAGATTCATACAAAAGAGAGATTTTCACTGCGGATGTTCTAAAAATCAAGTTTTGCATTCATCATATTGAATATATTATTTACTGGCGTAGCATGTATAACTTATTTTACATAAAATCACGTGAAAGGCATACTCATAATGAACATCAGAACATACAGCTTGCTAATTTAAAATATAAAGTATATATATGTTAATATTTCTAAATGCATGCTATTTGTTTACCGTTTGAGTGATTTTTTTCCTTGGAGTCAATGTTGCATTTCAACATGACATATTTTAACAGACATCACACATACAATATAAAATAAAATAGTTGATATGTTCATAGTTCATACGTTTAAATGAGACGATGTATTTTGTATTAATGTGTGTGATTCCCTCTAATAGCACGGAACATATGGATATTGGAGCTCAAAATCGTATGTGACACTTTGTTAAGGTTGGATATTTGTTTTATTATATGACTGGTTATGGGTTTGATGGGAATTTTTCTAACAAGGAAAATTGTAGAGGACATTACCCTTTAGAACAATGTCATTATCAATTACTAGTTATAATTTACAAATTAGAAGTAGTGAGATAAGCTAATTGCTATTTTCGCATTCTAACAAAAGAAAAGGGACCACACTGCCGTTCAAACATTACAATCAACAGCCTACCAGTCAATGAATGAATAATGGTAGATGTGATCGACTAATCTTACAATATACACATGAAGACAAACAATTACAAATACACTAAACTAAGAGACACATATACGTCTTATAGTCCACACAAGAGTTTCTTTCCCCGAGAAGATATAAAAATAGTTTTCATGTTGTCTTCCCTCATGAATATATTACATACATAGACATTATTACATATCTTCATCTTCTTTAACAAAATACATGGACATTAAAGAAAATAACGAGTCTACAGTTTTCAGACCAACCGAACTTCAACTTCATGATTCAGTCCCTGCAAGAACAGGTAAATCCTTAAAATCATAATCATTATCATTAGCAGTTTTTTTTTTGTTGCTAAATTATCATTAGCAGTTAATCACGTTATATATAGTCGCTAATAAATTACGTTGTGTTTTCTTGATTAAAAAAGGAACGTTGTGGACGGCGGTGGCACATATAATCACAGGAGTGATCGGCGCAGGAGTTTTGTCGTTAGCTTGGGCCACGGCGGAGCTCGGTTGGATAGGTGGTCCGGCCGCCCTTATAGCCTTCGCCGGAGTCACACTTGTCTCTGCTTTTCTTCTCTCCGACTGCTATCTTTTTCATGATGCCGACAATGGTCGACCCGTCCGCCTTAACTCTTACTCTCAAGCCGTTAACGTGTATTTAGGTTAAACTTCAAACTCAAATTCCAATTTTATTCACACAAAAAAAACAAATTTTGTTTTATGTGGTTGGAGAAGTTTTCGAGGTCACGAGTTCGAATATGGGCAAGAGACAACATGATATAGGCCCTAAGAAATAGTACTACCGTTTCAAATTACTTGTCGTTGTAGGGTAAATTTTTTATTTTAAAATAAGTGTCGTTTTCGGTTTTCAATGCAAAATTTATTGATAATATTATTTATTCAATTTTTATATTGGTTGAAATATGGTTAGATGTATTAGTAATAATGTTTTTATTTTGAAAACAAGTAAAATTAAATATTTACTTAATCTGTGTGCATAAATCCAGAACGACAACTAATATAAAACGGATGAAGTAATATTTTTGTTTAAGAAAACATTTCTTTTTGTTTTAATTGAAAATTAATTAATTTATATGGGTAAATATGATATGCAGGGAGGAAGAGCCAGATTGTATGTGGGGTCTTTGTATACATTAGCCTTATTGGTGTTGGCGTTGCTTACACCATTGTGACAGCTACTTGCATTAGGTAATAATTGTAAACATACACTCTGAGTTTTGTTCTTTTATGAATTTTCATGTGTTTTAAATATTTACATGTTGAATTTCTTCATTTCATTACAGAGCAATTTTTAGATCTAATTGTTATCATAGAAATGGACACAATGCAACATGTTCTTATGGAGACAAGAACAACTACTTCATGCTTTTGTTCGGTCTGCTTCAGATCTTTATGTCACAAATACCTAATTTCCACAACATGGTTTGGCTCTCTGTTGTCGCTGCGGTTATGTCTTTTGCTTACTCCTCCATTGGCCTCGGTCTCGCCTTTAGCCGAATCTTAGGTAAAGATATATAATCTCTCTTAGTTAGGTTAGCTTTGCTTTGTGGCTTCTGATACCAACCAGTGAAAAAAGTGATGAGTCAATTTCAATTAGTGTCAACTAATTTATAAGATTGAAGACTGTTTTAATACATTTTGTGTGTTGAAAATGAAGAAAAAATGGAGATTGAAGGAAGTGTAAAGGGAAGTCCAGCAGGAAACAGAGGTGCAAAAGTATGGTTAGTGTTCCAAGCTCTTGGGAACATTGCCTTTTCTTATCCTTTCTCAATCATACTTTTTGAAATTCAGGTAAATATCTTAAATTCATGTTTATCTAGTGATGCCAAGTTAATACATTAGCTACTCCCATCCATGATATTTGAAAATTTTCTAGTATAGCTCACAAGAGAATGAGTTTGATATCTTGCTGATCAAGAAACCTATATTTATGCGGTTTGGATGGAAATTAACAACAGGATACATTGAGATCGCCACCGGAAGAGAAGCAAACGATGAAGAAAGCTTCCACGGCTGCAGTAATCATCACAACATTCTTCTACCTTTGTTGCGGATGTTTTGGTTACGCAGCATTTGGAGATATCACCCCGGGCAATCTCTTGACCGGTTTTGGTTTCTATGAGCCTTTTTGGCTTGTCGATTTCGCCAACGCTTGCATTGTTCTTCATTTAGTTGGTGGATATCAGGTATCATACAAAACTAAACCATATATAATTTTAATATTTTGGACTATAGTTAACAAATAGATTGTTTAAAATACTAGAACTTGAGGTTTGATATGATACAACAGTTCAATGCAAACGTTAAGTGATCTGAATACTCCCCACACATTTTCAACATTTAAAATGGCATTTCAGGTCTATAGTCAGCCGATTTTTGCAGCCATGGAAAGAGTGCTAACTGATAAATACCCAGAAAACAAGTTCATCACAAAATCCTACGGCTTATCCTCACGAGGAGTAACGGTGAGAGTGAACCCAATGAGGATGTGTGTGAGGACGATGTATGTGGTGATAATAACAGGAGTGTCAATGCTGTTTCCATACTTCAATGAAGTACTTGGAGTCCTGGGGGCAGTTGGGTTTTGGCCTTTGGCTGTGTATTTTCCTGTGGAGATGTGTATATTGCAGAAGAAGATCCCAGTTTGGACGCGGCAATGGATTCTTCTTAGAGCTTTCAGCTTAGTTTGCTTGCTCGTCTCTGTCTTGGCTCTTGTTGGATCCATTTATGGACTTGTGGGAGCAAAACTCCGATGATTAAACAACTTATTGAATCATACTTGGTTTATGTATATATATATATATATTTTAAGCTCCTCTGAAGTAGAATCACCTGCCTTTCAAAACAACAACGAAGTCATCATCAAATTGTCATTGTATAAACAAAAAACTCAAAAGACATATCAATGTTTTCACTCTCTATCATACCTTGACAACACGTGATCTGCGGGGGAACACAACCAATATTACTATTGGGCTTTATATGGGCCGTTCTCCTTTCATGTTTTTTTTCTCCCAAGTTCGAGAATGCGAATTAAACCCGACAAACTAATTAAAACGATGACGTTTGGAATGCAAAAAAGGGCTGGCTTCCTATATACACCAGATAAGAAACAGTGAAGTGGACTCTTATCGAAGGAGCGTCAGCGAATTTGAAAATTTTCCGTAACGGTCTCTCTCTCTTTCTCTCTCACGAATCTGATAGATGGAGACGAAGCCGATGAGTAAGGCCGTACGCGTGGTAGGTAGAGTTAAGCCGCCGTCGTCGTCGGATCCGGCTGTACAAGCTTCGTCACTGTCATCTATTATATCAGTTCACAAGAAGGATCAATCGGAGACGGTTTCGATTTCCTTCGGAGCTCAGTTCGCTGGGTAATTGATCTCTGCTTTGGCTGAGAGCTCACGTCTGCAGATTCCGACTCTCTACATGCGTTTTTTGATTTCTCTTTTCTCTCTCTCTTTTGTATACGTTGTTTGCAGTTCGAAAGACTCATGTGAATTGGATCACTGCTACGAAGAAAACGAAACCACGAGTTCGATTCTCACCGAGGAGATTAAACCTCTCATCTCTAGTGTCTTTGAGGGTAAAGACGCTACTGTGATTGCTCATGGAGCAAGAAGTAGCGGGAAAACTCATCTTATTCAGGTATTGAAATGAAACTAATCA
>MU107343.1:0-54626 GCA_012274485.2 Sinapis alba
TTTAACCTCCGCACGCATCTGAACATTAATCTGTTGTACAAACGTATTGCAGGATTGTTGTATGCAATCACGTGAAGGTAAACTCCTCGGCATAAAGATAAACCAGAAGCATATCTAATCACCCCACTAATAAGTGACATTGCTGACAAAACAAGAAAACATTTGCAGAACTTAGACCAAGGGATTAAGAAAAAAAAACAGTTTGAGATTTGATTATATACCTATTCCATGGTTTCTGTAAGTTTCTACAACGCCAAGTGTCAAGATGTAGATCAAAGTCTCCTCTCCTTTTGAGGAATCGTAACATATTAGATCATCTATCTGTGCAAGACACGGAAACCATCTGCCAGCTGATGAAAATACATATGAGAAGATAAAAAATAAAAAACAGCACCAAGAACCCATGAATCAAACAATACTTCAAGCTGATTCAATTCTAAAGATCACAATAACCACTTGGCTAATAGGTCCATATACTGAACAATGTAGCGAACCAATAAACTTTATGATTCAAAAACTCAAAAATCAAAAGCTTGTACACAAAGGCTTACAGAACAAAGACCCATTTGGTGAAAACAGAGGAACACGAATTAACCTAAAACCATTAGCATTATAAACCATTTCAACATTCAAGATCTAGACTTTATAAGAACCCCTTGCAAGATCATCATTGCTTGTATGAATAGAATCAGAAACTAAGCAAAAACCATAAACAGTGGTTGGTTCATAGAACCATAAACAGTGGTTGGTTCATAGAAGGAAAAAGTCACCTCGCTATCTTTGGCAAGAACGAACTTGGCAGTAACGAAACCGATGAGCTCATCACAGTGACCACCAGGCCCATTCCGATCAACAGCAGCCCATGAAACGATACCAACTCCGTTCACAACACTCTGAAAAAACTCAGACTCATACCTGAAACAAACAACAATAAAAATCAAAGCTTTAACACAAAAATATAAAATTTGAATCTCAAAATAGACAAAACCAACTAATAAGGAAGTAGTTGCATACTTGATGGGGAAGATGTCTCGATGTATCTGCTCCAAACGAGCTAGATCATTAGGGTTTATTGGTCTGTAGTAAATATTCGGACGACGAGAGATGATTCCTGGTTCCTCCTCCATTGATGAATCCTCTTTGAATGTCCAACACTTTGAAATGCCAGATCACTGGATCCGACCCGTTTCTAATCGGATCCGGGTAGATTTATGCCCAATTTGATTGGGTGATCTGAGTTTGCTTCGCGAGAAGGAATCAAGGAACGAGTTTCGAGTTTCGAAGCAAAGGGAAGACAAAAAGGTCCTTGCTTTTGGCCCTCTCCGATGACTCTTGGGGTCCTTCTCGATTGAAGCGAAAGCATCTTGGTTCACGTGCTTTTGCCACAGACAACACGTGCCTCATGTTCTGTAATGAAACGAGAAACATTCGACTCGGACAGCGGGGATGACAAAACGCGAAACGCAGAAGAAGAAAACGTTAATAAAACTGCGATCAGATTTTCCAATAATTCAAGGAGAGTTGTAAAGTGCCACGTAAGCAAAAGCTTAGGGAGGCCAGATACGTGATTAGGGGAAAAGACCAGGTACGTTAATGAATTAAAAAAAGGCCCAAGTACGTCGTGTCAGTGGCCCACGTGGTATTTCTTATCTAAAAGTAATTAAACTAATAAAAAATTAAAAAATCGGACGGCTAAGAGGAAATCAGATCAACGGTAGAAAGCGAGACACGTTAAGATATTTCAGTATAAATAAAAGAAGCAGAGAGAGCAGAGTTAAAAAGATAAAAGTGTTGAAGAAGAAGAACACATCTTCTTTCTCTTCATCGATAAGATTAGAAACTTTGCGGGTAAAGAGTTATGAAATCGAGCTGCGAATCTGCACCGACGGTGGTGAGCTCAATTCCTCCGTTTCTGAGCAAGACGTACGATATGGTTGACGATCCATTGACCGACGAGGTGGTGTCTTGGAGCAGTGGGAGCAAGAGCTTCGTCGTCTGGAACGTGCCTGAGTTCGCTAGACTGTTTCTACCAAAGTACTTCAAGCACAACAATTTCTCCAGCTTTGTCAGGCAGCTCAATACTTATGTGAGCATCCATCGATTCCTCTTCTTAATTTGATTTATCTGAGTATTGATTTGGGGGAATCCTCACTAGTTTTGATTTAAAGTTTGGATTTTTATCGATCCTATGTGCTTTATTCATCATTTTTCTTATGTTAAAAAAAAAA
This sequence comes from Sinapis alba, assembly GCA_012274485.2. Classification (NCBI taxonomy): domain Eukaryota; kingdom Viridiplantae; phylum Streptophyta; class Magnoliopsida; order Brassicales; family Brassicaceae; genus Sinapis; species Sinapis alba. The sequence goes on from MU107343.1 coordinate 2,229, forward strand.
GAAGCAATTAAGGTTTCAAGGATTGCAGTCTGTCTTAGCTTTGTTATTCTTAGTTTTCTTAAGAGAATCACCACTTACGAAGGATTTGGGATGAGTGTGGAAGAATATATAATTGAAAAAGTCAACTCCTATGAGTGTTCAGGATAGTGCTTATTGATGAACTCCTAAAGAGTCTTAGATGTATGCACGTTTAGTCGTTAGTGCTATGTTTCATTTTGCATACATGGGCTTGTCCTTGTTTTGCAGGTACATGCATAACTGTTATCACCCGTGGAGTTCAGACATATTCTTAATTTTTGTTTTCTAAAATTTCTGAGCTGCAATCTGTGTCTTTGAGGCTGGAATGAAATGTTGTCATCCCATTTTCCAAATGAATTTTCTGTAGGTCAGACAAAAACCATGAAGACGATACTCTTACATAGCTTTTTTTCTTTCTTGTTCTTCTTTGCTTCTCTTACTTACCATAAGGGTTCCACGGACTTTGCAGGATTATTTGGACATGTGCTCATCATATGTGTTCTCAGAAGTTCCAATTTCTGCTCTAAGCACAAAACAAAAAATTTCTATCAGTTGTCTCACCTTAGCTTTCCCTTCCTTTGTAATTATCCGTCCAGGTACATGCCGATACACTAAGAATTATTAGTTTCGTTGAGACATAGTAGCTTGATGCTGTAGTTACACACAATGAAGATATCATATTATGCCATCTTTGGACTATTTATTGTTGAACTATTTAATGTTCTTCATGGTCCTATTTCAGTGGAATCCAATTAACTTGTTGTGGTTGATGATCTGTTCCATTCTTCATCCACAATTTTTTCAGGGTTTCAGAAAAGTTGATCCAGATCGCTGGGAATTTGCAAATGAAGGATTTTTGAGAGGTCAAAAACAATTGCTAAAGAGTATTGTCAGGCGAAAACCTTCTCAGGTGCAGCCTCCACAGCAACCTCAAGTTCAGCACTCATCTGTTGGTGCGTGCGTCGAAGTGGGGAAGTTTGGACTCGAAGAAGAAGTGGAAAGACTCCAGCGGGATAAGAACGTCCTCACTCAAGAACTTGTGAGGTTAAGGCAGCAACAGCAAGTTACTGAACATCATCTGCAGAATGTGGGGCAGAAAGTTCATGTGATGGAGCAGAGGCAGCAGCAAATGATGTCGTTTCTAGCAAAGGCTGTTCAGAGCCCTGGTTTCTTGAACCAGTTTTCACAGCAGAATAACGAGGGTAACCAACATATTTCCGAGAGCAACAAAAAGAGGAGGCTACCTGTTGAGGACCATAAGTACTCTGGCAGTTACGGGGCTAATGGTCTTAGCAGCCAGATTGTTAGATACCAGTCATCGATGAACGAAGCAGCAGACACTATGCTCGAACAGATACACAATATGAGTAGTAACCCACATAGCCGCCAGGAACCCCTCTCCAACGATCATGGTAGCTTTCTTTTAAGCGATGTTCCTAACATTTCAGACAATGGGAGCTCCACAAATGGAGCATCTGGAGTTACATTGGCAGATGTTTCTTCCAATCCTGCAATGAAGTATCAAGACCCTTGTAAAGCAAACCAAATCCTGGAGGGCAATTTACTGTATTCTCAAGGTGGTCTCGTAGCTCCGAACCAAGGAGGAGCAGCAGCAGCAGCTTATAGGAGCTCAAATTCTGATATAGTTGGATGCGAGACAGATAATGGAGAGTGTTTGGATCCGATAATGGCTGTTCTGGCTGGCTCAATAGGACTAGAAGCCGATGCCATAAATGAGTTGGTTCCTGGAGTTCAAGATCCATTGTGGGAACAGTTCTTTGGTGAGAGGCCAGTGATTGGCGACACAGAGGAGCTAGTCTCAGGGTCAGTGGACAATGGATTGATAATGGAGCAGCTAGAATTACAATCCAACCTGAGGAATGTGTTGAGCAACAATCAACAAATGAACCATCTTACTGAACAGATGGGATTCCTCACATCAGATGCGCTCAGGAAGTGAAATCACCACAAGTTCCATAATCACTCAAGAGGTAAATCCATCTTTCTTCATTGCCTAGTTTATAATATTAACACACTTTCCAGAATCATTTGCAAAAAAACGACTTGTTCTCGCAGATGTAGAAGATGGGTTAAGGTTTTATGGAGTCTCAGCAACAAGGGATAATGGTTAAATGAGGTGTTATGTATGTATGTATCAAACTTGTGTCACTCTTATTCTTGTCAATGTGTAATAAAATAAAAGAAATAATCGCCTTAAGATTTTTGCTAGAAACTTTGAAAGAAATTTCTATTGTTATCGATTTACACAATGAAAGAAAAGGAGATGTTCCAAAGTGTGGTATTATTTTGTTCTTGTGTTCCTCTTTATGATGCGAATGTTTCAATTTTACGGATCATTGTTGTGTTTTTGTTAAATTAGCGCTAAACTTGGCATTTCTATTTTAGACTTTATAACCTGAGGCGAAGTCTGCAATGGGGTTCGATAAAATTTCAGTAACTAGGACAAGATCCTTCAAATTGCTTACTTCATTGCGAGAACTGGTCCAGAAGAACGTCCCTATCTACGAATTATTTATATAGTGTTATCTAAAAAAATTGATACAACATTAACTAGGCCGATCACAAATCCATATATCTCTTTTTTTTTTTTTTTTTTTTTTTTTTTTAATTTTTTNTCACAAATCCATATATCTCTTTTTTTTTTTTTTTTTTTTTTTTTTGTCAATTACTCATTTTACTAAATTAAGTGATAATTGAAGTCAAAGATCTAAATGATGACATAAGGAACTAAGAAAAATAATCAATTCCTATTTATTTTTTAAAAATTATATCATAAAGATTTTTTGTTACATTTAATTTATTGTCATTCTTTAAAATTTAAGAAACTATGAAACAAAAACATTCCTTATCAAAATTGATATCAAACAAAATTAATAAATATTCTTTTTTATTTTTATTTAATTTTTTATTCATTTATATTTCTATTTTAATTGTTACCAGTTAGACTTTAAGTTGTTTTGCTAAAAAAATAATACTGTTATTTTCCGCTTTTTTAGCAAAAGAGTTTGCATGCATATTACTAAATCTGGAAATATAAAAATGTTACAACCCAAAATCCTGTCTTGCAAAAAACAGAAAGAATAGCTTGGAGATAAGTACTGGTTAATCCCTATATCTTCAATTATGTTATAGATTAGATAAGATAATTGATATTTATGTGTTGACAAACAAAAATTTATATTTATGTGATTTTATAGTTTACTAGTTTGTATTTTTGATTGTCTAATATTTATTATATTATTTTGATCTATGCTTTTAAAATGTAGAATTATGATTTGATCTAGTTGTAAAAAAAAAGAAAAAAAAAGAAAAAAAAAAGAAAAAGAAGAAGTATGACTGATTGATGGATTCTCTACCTTATAAATAAAAAAGAATTATTTTGGTCTATGTTTTTTTTTTTTCTTTCTTCTTTTAACATTTTATATTTTTCCTCGAACGCATTACTTGTAATAAAAAACAAACTTATAAATGATGGATTCTCTTACCTTGTCCGAAAAACCTCAAGTCAAAGAGAATACCAAAAGGTGAAAAGAAAAAAAAAAACTAATCTCCGCCGATTTCTTCTCTCGCCGGCGTTTATACAGTCGTCGTCACTGTTACAGCCTTGAAACCTTACTGTAGCAGTTAAAAAATCAAAGACCGATCTTTAGATCTTCTAATTTCTCATCTAGAATCCATTTATATAATATAATAATTTCTGTAAGATCTGTGAATAAAAAAATGAGGACCCCTATCGTTGCCAGCGTAACGTGAATTAGCAACGCAGGAGTAGTGCAGATGTATTTGGTCACGACTAAGTCTCCTTCCTCCTCTCTTCTTATTCTTCTTCTCCTCCTCCTCCTTCTCTCTTAACAAGTTTGGGCAACACGACCACCTTTTGATCTCGTCTGAAAATAATTTGTTAAATTGAGAAACCGTTTGCTTCTGCTTCTTCTGTCAATATCACATTTAATCTGCGGAAGATCTGAAGCTCAACCTTCCTCTGCTACAGACTCTCAGGTAACATCACATCATCGATTCATTTGTTATCAGATTGTCTTTGATGTTTTTGATTTCAAAGTTTGAGCTTAGTGAGTTGGACATTTCCTTCTTTAGCTGCTTCAGATTCAAACAATGATCATTGTCTCTTTTTGATGTCTTTATTATATAATATTATGATAAGATCTTGTTCTTGTTCAACACTAGATCTGTTGATGTTCTGTCTTTTTTTCTTGATTATGACTTAAAAGATTTGACTTTTACACCTTTTGCTTTTCTACTCTCTCAGGGATCTGCCGGCTACTACAATAGTCCGGTGGATTATTATTAGAAAATGGCGTCTAATAATCATTTCACAAACAGTCGATCTAATCTATCAACAAACTCTGATGCTGCTGAAGCTGGGAGGAACCAGCAGCAGCCGCCTGGTGTGACATTTGCTCGGAGAACATCCTCTGGTCGCTATGTCAACTACTCCAGAGATGATCTCGACAGCGAACTCGGAAGTGTTGATTTCACAAACTACACGGTTCACATCCCACCAACTCCTGATAACCAGCCCATGGATCCTTCAATCTCTCAGAAGGTCGAGGAGCAGTATGTTTCAAGCTCCTTGTTCACTGGTGGTTTCAACAGCGTCACTCGTGCTCATCTTATGGACAAAGTGATTGACTCAGAGACTAGCCACCCGCAGATGGCGGGTGCTAAAGGCTCCTCTTGTGCCATTCCTGGTTGTGATGTGAAGGTGATGAGTGATGGGAGAGGTCAAGATCTTCTCCCTTGTGAGTGTGATTTCAAAATCTGTAGAGACTGCTTTGTGGATGCTGTGAAAACAGGAGGTGGGATGTGTCCAGGGTGTAAGGAGCCTTACAGGAACACTGATCTGACTGATTTGGCTGAGGACAACAATGTGCAGCAGAAGCAAAGGCCTATGCTTCCGCCGCCATCTGGTGGGTCGAAGATAGATAGAAGACTGTCGTTGATGAAGTCAACTAAGTCTGGTTTGATGAGGAGTCAAACTGGAGATTTTGATCACAACAGGTGGCTGTTTGAGACAAGTGGGACTTATGGTTACGGTAATGCTTTCTGGACAAAAGATGGGAACTTTGGTAGTGACAAGGATGGGAATGGCGGCCACGGTATGGGGCCTCAGGATCTGATGAGCAGACCGTGGAGACCGCTTACTCGGAAACTGCAGATTCCTGCAGCTGTTATTAGTCCTTACAGGTGAAAAAATGTTTGTTGTGTTATGCTCTGTTTAAGCTTTCACTGACACATATGATTCTCTTGTGCAGGCTTTTGATATTTATCCGAATAGTTGTTCTTGCACTGTTCTTGATGTGGAGGATTAAGCATAAAAACCAAGATGCAATATGGCTATGGGGGATGTCTGTGGTCTGTGAGCTTTGGTTCGCGTTCTCTTGGCTTCTTGATCAGCTTCCTAAGCTGTGTCCAATCAACAGAGCTACGGATCTCAATGTTCTTAAAGAGAAATTTGAAACGCCTACACCAAGCAACCCGACAGGAAAGTCTGATCTCCCTGGACTTGACATGTTTGTGTCAACAGCAGATCCTGAGAAAGAGCCTCCTCTTGTCACTTCCAACACCATTTTATCCATCCTCGCTGCTGACTACCCTGTCGAAAAGTTAGCTTGCTACGTTTCAGACGATGGAGGAGCGCTTCTGACGTTTGAAGCCATGGCTGAAGCAGCTAGTTTCGCAAACATATGGGTTCCTTTCTGTCGTAAACATGACATCGAGCCGAGGAATCCGGATTCATATTTTAGTCTGAAGAGAGATCCTTACAAGAACAAAGTGAAGGCTGACTTCGTTAAGGATAGGAGAAAGGTGAAGCGTGAGTATGATGAGTATAAGGTTCGGATCAACGGCTTGCCTGACTCTATTAGGAGACGTTCTGATGCTTATCACGCGAGGGAAGAGATTAAGGCGATGAAGCAGCAGAGACAGAACAAAGAGGATGAGATTATAGAGCCTGTCAAGATTCCTAAAGCTACTTGGATGGCTGATGGTACTCACTGGCCTGGAACTTGGTTAAACTCCGCTCCTGATCATTCCCGTAGTGACCATGCTGGTATCATTCAGGTACAACATTTCGGCTCAGTTCATTTATATTTGGTTTGGAGCATTCAGTTCACTCATAATCAGGGCCGGTTTTGAGATTTTGGGGTGTTAAACAATTTAGTAAGAAAATATATAAATTTTTCTTTTTACCAATTTGAGATTCATATATATAATTAGTTTATGCTCAGGACCGGCCCTGCTCATAACTGAATTGGAACCGGAGTTTGGTTCCATTGAACGAGAATTTTGGTTTGTAGTAGTTCAGTTTCTATGTCATAACCTAAGATCAATGTTTTTTTTGTTCAATTTTTTTATTTATTAATGCAGGTGATGTTGAAGCCTCCTAGTGATGAGCCATTACATGGAGTATCTGAAGGGTTCTTAGATCTTACAGATGTGGACATACGTCTTCCTCTTCTCGTCTACGTCTCGCGTGAGAAACGACCAGGTTATGACCACAACAAGAAAGCAGGAGCCATGAATGCTCTTGTCCGAGCTTCTGCAATCATGTCCAACGGTCCGTTCATATTGAATCTTGACTGTGATCATTACATATACAACTCTCAGGCTTTAAGAGAAGGAATGTGTTTCATGATGGACCGAGGCGGTGACAGGCTTTGCTACGTTCAGTTCCCACAACGGTTTGAAGGCATTGATCCATCTGATCGTTACGCGAATCACAACACTGTCTTCTTTGATGTGAACATGAGAGCTCTCGATGGTTTGATGGGTCCAGTTTATGTCGGAACGGGTTGTCTCTTTAGAAGAATCGCCTTGTACGGGTTTGATCCGCCTCGGTCTAAAGAACACCATCCTGGATGCTGCAGTTGCTGCTTCCCTCGTAAGAAGAAGAAGAACCGTGTCCCTGAAGAGAACAGATCCTTGAGAATGGGTGGTGACTCTGATGATGATGAAGAGATGAATCTTTCTTTGGTTCCAAAGAAGTTTGGAAACTCCACTTTCCTTATTGATTCAATCCCTGTCGCTGAGTTCCAAGGCCGTCCTCTTGCTGATCACCCTGCTGTGCAAAACGGAAGACCTCCAGGAGCTCTCACCATTCCTCGTGAGCTTCTTGATGCATCAACGGTTGCAGAAGCTATAGCTGTCATCTCTTGTTGGTACGAAGACAAAACAGAGTGGGGAACTAGGATTGGTTGGATTTACGGTTCGGTCACTGAAGATGTTGTCACTGGTTACAGAATGCATAACCGTGGCTGGAAGTCAGTTTACTGCGTGACGAAACGTGATGCTTTCCGTGGCACGGCTCCTATTAACTTGACGGATAGGCTTCACCAGGTTCTAAGATGGGCTACTGGCTCGGTTGAGATCTTCTTCTCAAGAAACAACGCCTTTTTAGCTAGCCCGAGGATGAAGATCCTCCAGAGAATCGCTTACTTGAACGTTGGAATCTATCCTTTCACATCAATCTTCCTCATTGTCTACTGCTTCCTCCCTGCGCTCTCACTCTTCTCAGGGCAATTCATAGTCCAAACACTTAATGTTACATTCCTCATCTACCTTTTGATCATCTCCATCACACTCTGCTTGCTCGCTCTCCTCGAGATCAAATGGTCAGGAATCTCGCTCGAGGAGTGGTGGAGAAACGAGCAGTTTTGGCTCATTGGTGGAACAAGCGCTCATTTAGCTGCGGTTATCCAAGGACTGCTCAAAGTGGTGGCTGGAATCGAAATCTCATTCACACTGACGTCTAAATCCGGAGGAGATGACGTGGACGATGAGTTTGCAGATCTCTACATAGTGAAATGGACTTCACTCATGCTCCCACCCATCACTATCATGATGGTGAACCTCATAGCTATCGCGGTAGGGTTTAGCAGGACGATATACAGTGTGATTCCGCAGTGGAGTAAGTTGATAGGAGGAGTGTTCTTTAGTTTTTGGGTGTTGGCTCATCTTTATCCGTTTGCTAAAGGGCTTATGGGAAGAAGAGGAAGGACTCCGACCATTGTTTATGTTTGGTCGGGACTTATTGCCATCACCATATCTCTGCTTTGGGTGGCTGTTAATCCACCTGCTGGTTCTACTCAAATTGGAGGATCTTTCACTTTTCCATGAGTTAATTAATAGGTTTGGTTTCTCTATTCAGTTCTTTCTACATCAAAACTCAAGAGTCTCTTTACATTTCTTCTGTCCAAAGATGAGAGAGTCTTGCAAGAGACTGTTGATAGGTTTTAAAAGCTGGAGCCAAAGAGATTGGCCAAGTACACAAAAGTATAGTTTGAGCCAAACAAACATAGAGCACGGCAACAACTTCTCTCATTGTCTTTTGACACTTTTCTTTTCTCTCTTTGATTTTTGCTGGAAAGGACAATTTTCTTCTTTTTTTAATTTCTTTCAATATTTTTGTAATCTTTGATCTGTGTTGATGGAGTTATTTATGCTGGCTACTGTTAATCTACTATATGCAACTTTCTTAATAGATTTCTAGATTCATTTATGTTTGTTTGATAACACAAAATGAAGAAAAATTCAAAAAAAAAATGAATAAAAATAGAATATAAGAAATTTTATTCAATTTGTTTTTCATCACAACTTAAATTCGTGAGGAAATTGTATCTACAGTTTGACAACAAAAAAATGGTATAAAAGTTTTTATGGACAAGAAATTCACCATAAAAAATGTGGTTACCAATAATAAAATATAGTTAAACCTCATATTAATGGGATTAAACGGGTCGGGTTAGCGGGTCAAACATCCAGAAACCAACCCGAAATCTAAACCCTACTAAAACCTTTCGAGATTTAGAGAAACCTTTTTCTATGGCAGTTACGAATTTCTTCTTCTCCAAGCCAATAATCTCTTCTACATAAGCATTCAGTAATCCGGAAGAATCCTAAGTCTCAATCATGGCTCAGAAATGTGCGATTGGTTTTATTTCAGCTCTAGCAGCTTCGGCTTCTCTTTCGAAATCGAGAGTCGCAGCTGCAGATGGTCCTCCTCCTCCGTCGACGACGGCTGGTAAAGAATCTTCTTCTCCTCCTCCGGGAGCTAGGAATGATAATCCGAGGACGAGTTCCGGTGGTTTCGATCCGGAGGCGCTGGAACGAGGAGCTAAGGCCTTGAAGGAGATTAACAGCTCCTCTTACGCCAAAAAGGTCTCTTGAACAATAGAATCATGCTTAGGTTTAGGAGACATTTACAGTGGATGCTTTCTCTAGGTTATATAATCTGATAAGAGTTTGGGTTTGAGCTGATAATCTTTTTATATAGAAGAGATGTCTGTTTCTTATCAGTTGTGGTTGTGCTCACATTTGGTGTGTGTATGTTTGGTTTCTTTCAGGTTTTTGAAAGTATTAAGCAGCAAGAAGAGACAAAGCAAACTGAGTTTGCAGCCAAGGGGCAAGAGTATAAAGCTATGCAAGCCCAAGCTGAAACTGTGAGATCTTTTAACTTCTACGAGTTAGCAAATGCAGCGTAAAGATTATGCTGTTATCTTCTTAGTAAAGTCCAAAATAGTATCCTGTGAAAACTATGAGACACTTTCTCTGCATCATTTCATTATCCGGCTTAGATGTTTTTCTTTGGTTGGAGTGTTGTGTGTCTGATATTTTTCCAATTTTACAGGAGAGGCAAAAGGTGATATATGATGAACAGAAAAAACTTGCTCAGCACCAAGCACAGACTAAATCTCAGATGGCTCGTTATGAAGATGATTTGGCTAGAAAGAGGATGCAGGCATGCAACTTTGCAATACTGTTTCACAACACCCTTTTCTTCATCTAACAGCTTTTTGCTGTGTATGTGGTTTTTACAGGGTGAGAATGAGTTCCATAGAACAAGAAATCAAGAACTTGTGAAAATGCAAGAAGATTCGGCAGTCAGGCAGGAACAAGCTAGACGAGCTACTGAGGAACAGATCCAGGCACAGAGACGACAAACTGAGAGGGAGAAGGCTGAGATTGAGCGCGAGACCATCAGGGTCAAATCTATTGCAGAAGCGGAAGGAAGAGCCCATGAAGCAAGGCTTGCTGAAGATGTAAACAGGAGAATGCTTGTTGATCGTGCAAATGCCGAAAGAGAGAAATGGGTTGCTGCCATTAACACTACATTCGACCATATTGGAGGTGTGAGATTCGATTCCATATACATGGTGTCTCTGTTTTCTTATGACTTTAAATCCATCTGCTTAGCTTGATGCAATGCAAGCCATTTCAATCAAAGTCATTACGCTGTGTGTGACATGAGTTAGTGGTTAGAATAGATGTGATACATTTGCATTAACATATGAAAGTTGTAATTGTATTAGCAGGTGTTTGACACTTTACTCTTTTCTCCTAGGCGGGTTGCGTGCAATTCTTACGGATCAAAATAAACTGATTGTTGCTGTTGGGGGAGCCACTGCTCTCGCAGCTGGAATCTACACAACGAGGTAAATACAAGATATCTAGTCCGTAGGTTGAGAAAAAACTCGCCATTTGTTGCTAAAAGGTTGAGGAAGTAGCTATGAACTATTGTTTCTTAGTTTATCTGTCAGCCAGTTGTTAATCTTTGCCGACTGCTAAATTGCTTGTTGCAGAGAAGGTGCAAGGGTCATCTGGAGCTATGTGGACAGAATATTAGGACAACCATCCTTAATCCGAGAATCGTCAAGGGGCAAGTACCCTTGGTCTGGTTCGGTTTCTCGTGCATTGTCCACATTGCGGGGAAAAGGGGCAGCCACCAAAAATGGAAAAGGGTTTGGTGATGTTATCTTGCATCCTTCCCTACAGAAGAGAATTGAACACCTAGCTAATGCAACCGCCAACACAAAATCGCACCAAGCTCCATTCCGAAACATGCTTTTCTATGGTCCTCCAGGAACAGGAAAAACAATGGTCGCCAGAGAACTGGCTCGTAAATCTGTATGTATTCTCTTTTATATTTGTTTTTAAGTTATTGCAGAAAATTGGTATTCAAGACACCCAAATGGATGCACAGTGGAGTCTCTAGCATTATAGGATGGTGTATGAAAGTTGAAGCTTAGCTCTTAGTTCTATGTTGTTCATGGTGTTATCTTGTTCTGTTACTTCATCTATTTTTTTTTTTGTTATTGTAACGGTTATAGTTCGTGTAGGGTTTGGATTATGCACTGATGACTGGTGGAGATGTTGCCCCCCTTGGATCTCAGGCTGTTACAAAGATTCACCAACTGTTTGATTGGGGGAAGAAGTCTAAGAGGGGCTTATTGCTCTTCATCGATGAAGCCGATGCATTTTTGTGCGAGTAAGTGTTGTTACTCATATCATATTACAGCTGATCATTTTCAACAGTCTGTTCATGGTTTTGTTGTGCTACCACAATTTATCAGGAGGAACAAAACATATATGAGTGAAGCCCAAAGGAGTGCACTAAACGCCCTTCTCTTCCGCACGGGTGATCAGTCCAAAGACATAGTCTTAGCACTTGCCACAAATCGACCAGGTGACCTAGACTCAGCAGTGGCTGACCGTGTTGATGAGGTTCTCGAGTTCCCTTTACCCGGAGAAGAAGAGCGGTCCAAGCTTTTAAGCCTCTATCTAGAAAAGTACATAGCTCAAGCTGGTCCAAGTAAGCCAGGTTTGTTCGACCGCCTCTTCAAGAAAGAGCAGCAGAAGATCGAGATAAAGGGTGTCACTGAAGAGCTCTTAAAGGAAGCGGCTGCAAAAACGGAAGGGTTCTCAGGGAGGGAGATTGCGAAACTGATGGCGAGTGTTCAGGCAGCTGTTTATGGAAGTGAAGACTGTGTGCTAGACTCTGTGTTGTTCAGAGAGGTTGTGGATTACAAAGTTGCAGAGCATCAGCAGAGAAGGAAACTGGCTGGAACCGATTAGAAATGAGATTTCTATATATAAGCTGATCAAGTAAGTCTCACCATCACATTTTTGAACAGAGGCAAAACATCATTGAGAAGCTCAAAATCTCTGTTTAGGAGTTTGTTTTGGGCGGAGATTTATATTCTATTGTTACTCCTTTTTTTGGTTTAGGAGAGGTTTTGTACTGTGTTAAAATCATTTGCTTTTAGAAAAAGCTCAAACTATAGTTCGAATAAAAACGAGATTGGTTATGTAGCAAATCCCCAAGTTGCATGGGAAAAGACTTATCAAATATTGAAGGTTACAACCTGACAAAGTGCGACCAAACAAAGTTACACATGCCTGAATTTGATCGAATCCTTTATTAGATATGATATCTGAAGATGTGTCGAGCATCATAGAAGCGATACAAAAACTTGTAGAGTGTTGCCTTTAGTGATGATGATCTTGAACATAACGAAGGCCACAGTACTTGCAGATGGCAGGCTCGTGTAGGTCGAGGCAAATGAACTCAATTGGATGACCGAGTGCTGGGTTAGTGTCTGCACGTTATATATAAATCTCCAGTTAGGTAAGAAACACAAAGTCAAGAGGTTCTTTCTTAAACCACAGATGAGAAGAGGAGGAGACAAACCTCCTTCACAAGCAGCAGTCCTTCCAACAACCTTGATAGGTGGAACCTCATTGATCAGTTCCATTGGTGACTTCTTGCTTCTGTCCTGTTACAGATTAAGTTCCTTACCCACAGTTATGCAAAGAACACGAGAAAGAAAAAAACGTGAAACGCAAATGCTATAGAGCGGAAGAAGCAATGTATAAATGTTTGAAATTCTCACCAAAGAACTAAAACTCCCTACAATGAATCAGTTTTTCATGAAAGCAGAGATGTTGTGTTCATCTATAGGTAGCCTAAGCCTGTGATTTCCAAAATCCAATCGAGTACCATACCAGATGAGCAAATCGTAAACATGTCAAATCACGATCTAGCTATAGGGAAGATCATCATCGATAACCATTTACGCAATTTAGGCGGTTCGGGTGAGAAGGAAGATCTAAAGTTACCTGCATCCATTTGGCCGTGTGATTTCCGACTAAATCGTCTGTTAGAATGCCGCCGAGCTGGGTGCTAGCCGCCGCAACACTAAAGTTCCTCCTCGAAGATGGAAGAATCTGAGATCGGATGAGAGCTTTCAAGAGATTCGACGCCATTATTTTTGCTCCTTCAACACCCAACAAAAAAATATCCTGAAGAGAAAGAGAGACATGTTTGAGAGGCGGGGCCCGCTCATAATTTGTAAATGGCCCATCTTTAGTTCCACAAGGCCCATATAATTAATAATAAAGGGGAAAGGAAAATGGTCTATTTGTTAAGTTAATAGTCAAATAGCCTTAGAAGCTAAGCGCTTAGACCATGATTAATGAAAGGTTTTAGGGTGGGTACTTAGGTAATTTAAAAACTGAAAAATTAAAAATTGATTATTAAATTACGTTAAGAACTCCATCCTAAAAATCTCCATTAATCATCGTCTTGTATCGGCTTAGACTAGTGGGCCTTTACCCGCTCTTTTACAGGTTTAATGATGGGTTATCGGGTTTAGTTATTTGGCTAATTACCAGTCTAATCAAAATAACAAAAAAAAATTCAAATGCAATCATATACTAATACATTACTGGCTTTATTATTAGAATGAAAGTGAAGTACAGTACTTAAGGCCAAACTTAAACTTACAAACCAACTAACAACAAAGCGTAATTAACATCTCCAGCTGAAAACCAACTCTAAACGTCTCTCAATCATCACTCACGAGCCACCACTATGAGCTGTTTGCCAACGTTCTTACCATGGAAGAGTCCAATCAAAGCAGAAGGTCCATTCTCCAGTCCTTCAGCTACATCCTCAACATAAGTGATCTTCCCTTCTCTAATATAGGGAAGCACAAACTCCAGAAACTTTGAGTATTTGTGGTAATAATCAGAGACCACGAAACCTTGAAGCCGAACCCTCTTGTAAATGACTGTTGCTAAGTTGCGTACACCTTCCTGCTCCTCTAAGTTGTACTGTGAGATCATTCCACATACCGCAATACGGCCGTTTAGATTCATGTTTAGGAGCACTGCGTCTAGCATCTTGCCTCCTACGTTCTCAAAGTATATGTCTATGCCTTCAGGGAAACACCTGGAAGTGAGAAAAAAACACAAATCTATGATGTCCCATGAAGCTTATTAGATATGAAAACAAGTATTTTACTACTGACCTTTTCAGAGCAGCACTAAGGTCTTTCTCTTCTTTGTAATTAAAAGCTTCATCAAACCCAAACTTATTCTTGAGAAGATCAACCTATAACAAAAAGAAACAAGAAGGGGACAAGACAACAAGTCAGTCTATGTTGTTAGCATTGTATCAAACAGCAAGAGTAGAAAGTAAAAGTGTGATTACCTTTTCATTACTGCCGGCACTTCCAACGACATAACATCCCATAATCTTTGCGAGCTGTCCAACGAGCTGACCAACAGCACCAGATGCAGCTGACACGAAGACAGTCTCTCCTTTCTTAGGAGAACAGATTTCATAAAACCCAGAATAGGCAGTCATCCCAGCCATACCTGTCAGAAACAGAGTAACGCTTCTAATACCATTAGCAAACTATTGAGACTTTGTAGAGCTTTGCACAATGTTATTCAACATGATTGTATCAATAAGCCAAGACCATACCACAATGACCAATGCATTCATGCGAATAACCCCTTGATAGAAGCATATCAAGCATTATATATCACAAGCTTTCTCAGTTCTCACTATCAAAGTTCACATTTTACTCTGAAAAACTGCATGCATGGTCAAAACAGAAAGACATACCAAGAAGACCGGTGTAGTAGGACAAGGGAACATCAGTGTGTAGGATCTTAAAATGTGAGTAAGGAGTTAGAGTAATAACACTGTACTCCTCCCATCCAACGATACCCCAAAGCAAGTCTCCCTTTGTGTAATCAGGGTGTCCAGAATCTATCACTTTTGACACTCCATACCCATATATTTGCTGCAACACAACACAACACGGTGGACCATTACAATGAGCACAAAACTCGTCTATAATATTAGTAAGACACATTGAATTATTTTAATAAACACAACACTACTGGTCATAGAATAAAATAATATGTATTCAAATCTATCAATGCTGAAATTACTACTCCTTCCGTATCATTTTAATTTTCGTTGGGTTTATGCACACATATTAATAAAACATATAATTTGTATATTTCCAAAATAAAAACCCAATTAGCTATACACCTAATCACATTTCGATGAATAAAAAAATAAACTGAAGAATCTTCTTAATAAAATTTACAGTTGAAACTATAATACTAAACTTATTTTGAAACGAAAATTTTCCTCCACGACAATTAAATCGAAACTCGAAACCGAGGGAGTATAAGACTAGCTAAACGTATTCATTAATCACGAATAATCGTGTGATTAATCCAAAATCTCAAATGAAGAATTGTTTACCTGGCCGGGCGTGTAGGGTAGAGCGAGGGCAGCAGCAGAGGGATCGGGCTTGCTCATGCGAATGCGCATGTAAGGATCACAAGACAAGAAGAGATTCTTCACCAAAACCTTGTTTGATCCCGTTGGAACCTTTAGATCGACGATGGAATCATCGTTGAAGATGAGGTCTGATTCCTTGGGGAAACCGGTGACGTAGTCTCTCAATATGACTTGCTTGTTGGTAGCCATTTCTATCTTCTGCTTTTAGTTTTTTTGGTGACAACAAATAATGTAGAGTATGTGGTTTCTCTTTGTTTCTTCTTCTTCTTCTTCTTCTTCTTTTTGTTTGTTAATATGTAAGTAACGTTGAGGACGCGCGTCTGCATTTATAGGGGATTTTGTGTAACGTGTGAACGTAGCCACAACTTCTGTAAATGGATAAAAGAGGAGGTTCTCGTATTTTTCTTTTCCTGTTTTATGACGTTATATTATGTTTTTATGTGATAATCAGTGACGTCACAGTTGTTTCCTACAATTTCATTTTCACACTACTTTCACATTGTTTTGAGCTACCTTTTTTTTTGTTTTATGTAATAATGAAGTTTTCCTTTTCTTTTTTTTTTGTAACACAACTTTCATTAAGACTTAAAACTTTGGATTACAAGAGTTGCTAATCATAGCATTGCAAACAAAAGAACTAAAAACATACGAGATACTAGTAGAGAGACCTCTAACAGGGATAGACAGCGAATTCATAGCAGAGCTTGAATGCGTCAAGATAGAAATCCTGGCAAAGCCGAGAAGTTGATCAATAGTCACATTTAATCGTGACGTTAGTACCCAATCCGCACCTCGGATTATCGTCGAAACGTAATCCGTTGTATCTTCTGGCCCCGAACGGACCGCTACACAAGATGACAAATCGGTTATAGATGTGGATAGACTCCCTCGCTGTTGGGTTGAAAGGGAAACACTTCTCATGGAGAAGGCATATGGTGGTGGTGGTGATGAAGAAGTTGATGGCGATGAAGATGGAGATGATTGCGGTGAACCCACCGATAAAAGGGTCTCTAACTGGAGGAGAAAGAGATATAGCATTGAAGACACATCAGTTTCGGTAAAAACCTCGATGAATCCATCGAAAATTTTTAGCAAGCCAGTCAAAAAAACCAAGCTCCCCCACATATTGGGCTGTGAAACAAAATGATTTAGATTGAGATAATGTTTTTGGAGGCCCGATGGGCTAGATAGGCCCAGACCCATAACAAGACCAGCCTGATGGAATCCCATCGCAAAGTAGGTTCTGGTCTTTCTTTCCCGTCGACGTGCAAACGGTACGTCGGAGCCATGACGGTTTGAGATAGCAAACATAAGAGTTGAGAGGGGTACACCGGAGACGTCGGCTCCTCCAGATATATCACACGAAGCGTCCCCAGAATCGTCGCCACAGTGGCGGATTTCTCCAGCCAGCCAGATCTTTACGGCATCAGCGGTAGAAAGGTTGAGATGAGGTGATTTGCGGTGGAGACCTTCAACCACGGAGGGATGGCGCACAGATCTGCAGCAAAAAGAGGTTAAGAAGTACCCGTGACGCCTTCGGTGACGAAAGCAGTGACAAAAACGGTGACAGACATGGTAGAGTAAGGCGGCTTTCCGGGAATCCCCAGAGAAAGGAACGGAGACGAAGGCGAGCATTGTGGTGGCGCTTGAAACCAAGCGGAGCGGGACCAAAAGAAGCAGAGGCGTCGAAGAGGGGAGCAGTTCTGGAACAGAGACAAACGCGGTGATGGAACAAACGAGAGCAGAGAAGCAAGATGAACAATGGCGACGCCGGCGAGCAACACCGCCGCCGGCGTCGGGGAAGTTTTGCAGAAACGGCGCTCTCGAGGTACGTGCCTGAGAGAGTTTCAAAATTAGGGCGAACTAATAATTGTGTCTATCACATAATATGAAGTTTTCCTTTTCACATTTCATAATTTCTTTGTCGGCAGATATTTATTGAAAAAGAGAAATTTCGATCACATATCATTATAATATCTAAAAAATTCGATTCACATATCATTATATTTATTTTAAAGAAATGAAATATAGCAAAATTTGAATGAGTGAGTTTTTTTACATTTTAGAAAACATATTAAGAAAACCTTCGAAATTTAAAAGTTGACCAAGTTTTTTGCCGCGAGCTTCTTTGTAACCGACCATTGAAATTCCGCGGGTAAATGGGCGACACCACCACCTCTGGTTACTGCGTTTGCCATCCATAGTCCTCAAAGCAATGAAGCAGCAGTGAAGATGGAGCTAAGAAGAGGAGTTCCCCCTTTTTAGAGACATTTGGCTTCAATTTCTTCAAGAGTAAGACCCTTTGTCTCAGGCACAATGAAGTATATGAAGACGAGTGACACTACACATATCACTCCAAATCCACAGAACAATACTCCAGCTCCTAACAGCTCCTGCAGAAAAAAATATACCAGGTGAGCTAAAACCTCTAGAACCGGTAAGGCTTTCTTGTGTGTTATTTAGTGCATGATCAACTGTAATTAGCATAATAGTTTGAAGCTCAGTCAGGAACAATCTTTGAGTTCGTTATCTAGGAGCTAAATGGGGGAACCTCTTGTTAAACATGTTCTTCCAAAGTTACAGCGACCTTCTCTTGAATGAATATATTATTGTGAAGAAGTTTCTTGGTTTTTGAATCTTTTTACCTTTAGAGGTGAGAAAGCGAATGTCACAAGCGCGTTTGTGCCGAAATTCACAAGCACTGCTATGCTGATTCCTCTACCTCTTAGTTTCAAGGGGAATATCTCTGAAATCATCAGCCAACCAATAGGGCCAAAGGATAACTGTGCAAGATTCATATCAAAAGTTTATAAAGATAATTTTGCCAAGAGTGGAAGCTTAACTAGAAAAAAATCTGTAAGAAAGGTTAACCTGATAGCAGCCCACATACAGTAGCAATGCAACTACAGCAACAGCTGGTACAGTATTATAAAAGATGTAGTAGGACCCCAGGAGGAACAGTGAGATCATCTGTTACACAAGAGGCAAAACAATTCTGAATCATTTATTTTCTGTCTCATGAAGCACAAAAAAAAACAAAGAAAGAGAAAAGACTGAAGAAGTAAGAGGACAGACCATGCCACTAACACCACCCAGAAGTAAAGGCCTCCTTCCAAGTCTGTCAATCACTATAACAGCAACTCCAGTCATTACCAACTGCAACAGTAAAGTCACCAACGTTAAAGTTTTCAAAAGGAAACATACAAAATAGCTTTGCTACAAAGAAATTTAGTTCACCACAGTTTAGAATGTGCTAAACACTCTCATTACTTCTAATACTGGTACCAGAGACTGTATTTCAAAGCATATTACTCCAATACATCATAGCTAACAGGATCTGATATGCCAAACTAGATAGAAGAAGATGAATACCTTCAATAGACCGAGCAGAATTGAGATCCGAGTTGCATCAGTAGCAGCAGAGAATCCGGCAGTCTAATAGACATTGTCAGCGGTCCAAAGAAAGAAGTTAAGATTCTCTCAAGAGCTTTCTGATAGTGAAACAAAAGCCAACTTAACTAGAGATGAGAAGAACAACCTGTAGTATTGATGGTGCATAATAAAGCACACTTGGTTGCCCAGTTATCTGCCATTTGAAAAACAAACATATATGTATTTAGCTACTGTTCTTTCTCCTAAAGGACATTTGATGGATTGAATGCACCAACCTGTTGCAACAAGACTAAACCTCCTGCTATAGTGAGAGCTTTCAAGCACTTGCCTTGAAATAACTCACCAAGTGTAGCTTCTTTATCCTCACCCACAGAGGAAAGTTCAGCCAAGATCTCATTTACTTGTTCAACGGATGAGTCAACCACCACAGACCCTCTAAGGCGGCGAAGAGACTTGATTGCTGCCTGTTGAAGGTTCTCAACATTCCCTTTACCCTGGAGAGAGCGAAGTAAAAGCCACCTAGGAGATGCTGGTAGCCAACACATTCCAATTCCCATGATAACCGGCAAAGGGATGACTGTTGCGTACATGTAACGCCAACCAGAAGTAACCGTAACCCAAAGGCTACCGATTCCATAACCTCCCTTCATAAAAAAAACTGTATGTGTCAGTTTAAGCAATGATGTAACCTCAAACAGAGAGAAGTTTTGAGAACTTACAACCATCCCAAGGACGGTAAAGAACTCTTTTAGTGAGATCATCCGTCCACGTATCTGACTAGGAGCAGTCTCTGCAATGTACATTGGAGCCGCGTGCATTGTCTACAAATATATGGGAGCATATCAGCTTTTTAAAGTTAAGAAGAATGCTGAAAAAAGTGTAATCCAGAGCTGCAAGATCGATCTTTACCAGTCCAACACCGATGCCATACACAAGCCGTCCAATAATTAGAACAGAAAAGACAGGTGCCACTGCAGTCACAATGGCTCCAACAAGATATACGAACGCAGCCAAAATCAGCTCCTTCCTTCTTCCTTGAAAAAAATCAACTCCAAAACAATTCAGTTTCTTTCAGATGGAGACGCTGCTATGTAAACAAGATGAAGAAACCAACCTATAATGTCTGCAACACTAAATGCCACAATGGATCCAATTAAGGCACCGTACAGTGAGCCACTAGTCTGCACAAATAAAAGAAAAAACTAATGCAATTGCTCCTATAGGGAGGCAACAATAACAAATAAACTAATGCAAAAACTAACAAGTAGAAGAACCAAGAAAAGTGAAAGATACTCACAATGATACCAACATCCACTGAAGACAAGTTGTACCAAGAGATTCCACTAAGCGTAGGCGACTGTACAGGAAGGCAAAAGCAGCTTAGACTAGTAGAAATTCAAGGGAACAACACAATGGCACTGCAGATGCAAGTTATCTACCTACCTAAGCACAGTTTAAAGGCAAAGGGTTAAGCCATTACCTTAATAGAAATGGTTGCACAAGAAGTGGCACCAATCTCGTAACCAAAAAGCAAAGCTCCAAGAGCTGGAAAGAGAAACCTGCAACAAAATTAGTATGGTTTAAAGACAAGTCTGTATCATGTGCAAACCAAACAGGTTTCCCACTTGCAATTTTTTTTTATTTAGCAGAAACATTGACGACAAACTGTGAATAGCAATCAAAATCTTTTTTGGGACCACAGTTTGTATTAATGACAACCAAACAAGAAAAGGAAAACGACAGATAGAAAATACTCACGGGGGAATAGCTGCAAGAACAGAGTAGTTTTCTGGGCAGTGGTGGTTCTCCTCCTTGATCAGAGGCTCTTTCTCTGAGGTAATCCCACCTGAAGATGAATCACCAACCTACAGATGAACACAATAAACACAAAAAGAAATCAGATTTCCAAAAGCAAGCCAAACTTTTTGTTTTTTGTTTTGTCAACTACCCATTTAACTACACTAAATTTTAGTCAGACGAGATCTTCTGATGAGCATCTTCGTCTGTCCCTGTCTGATATATATGGAAAAAAATATAGCTTATGATCGTTGTCCAACCATTTTTACTTCGAAGAATATAATTCAGGCTCACATCTTCAAAGTCTTCCTATAATCTACGGAAACTATCAATTTCCAACGCGAATGATAGCAAACCAAACTTTGACATCTATATAATGCATTCATAGCTCTCTCTCATAAGACCGAGAAGAACCAAACAAACAAACAAAACCCAGTTCATTTTTTTTTACTAGCGACCCAAAAACGAACCTGTCCAAGAGAAACAATCGATGGCTTCTCGGGATCAAACCCCATGGCTACGGCAGCTTGTTCAAGGGGATCCCGAGATTTTTTGAGCGAGCTTGTTCAGGGGAGAAGGAGATAGAAGATCTCTCTCTCTCTATCTCTTTCTTGGGGATTTTACGATGACTTGTCTGACTTTTTTTGAGCTCAACGAGTTTTTGAATTCGCAGAGGAGAGAAATATGAGGAAGAGAGACGACTATTTATGACAGGCTGACAATAACTGTCAACCGAAATTACTTGTTTTTTTTAGTTTGTAAGAAAAATTTACTGTTGTTTTTTCAACTTTCATTATTTTTCTTTTTCTCAACCAATCTCATTAGATTTCATACTAAACATGTTTTGTGTGCTAATAATTAACATAAACTATTATTGTTTGTTACTTTGTCAACCAAATTATTTTGTAAAGTCTGCAATGCCTACAATTTATTTTATGATATAATATCTTGATGAAAGATATTTTTCTTTCTTTTGATCCGAGTCAGAAATTCTGTATTTTGGTTTTATTATAATTTTATAAGAAAACTCTTCATTAGTCCCAGGGATAATTGTAATTTACTCATGTTTTCATTCTAACCATTATTTATCTCTATAATTTACAGCAATTACCATGAAAACTTCACTAGATCTTCATGGCCATCTAATATAATTAAATTTGATGCAACTGCTTTTCAAAATAATATTAATAAAACATGTAGTGTAAATTGTAATAATAATCTCCTCTCCAGAAGAGAAAGAAGCAATATGATTAAACAGCATCAATTACACAATTCCATAAACCCAATTGTCCAGCTTTAGAGATCCAAATCAGCTTTGCTTTTATTCAAAAGAAACAGAAACAAAACAACAAATCACTCCCTCAAAGAGCATTAACCAAAGCTCTCACATTCTTACTTGGTCTTGGTGGGTACCCATGGTTGGTACCGAGTCCAGTTCTTTTGCCCCGGGTTCAAGGTATGTCCTTTAGAATGGTAAATGTATGCATCACCTTCTCCAGAAAAGTTCTCTCTATGCTCAATCCCATACCTTTTTGGTTTCTGACTCAACAGCTTCAAACAGAAAGAGAGAGACATTGGATTTTCTGCAACTTCTTATTAACTATAGCATATTTGAAATCGGTTTTATTTATTACCTCATCGCCAGTGTGATCAGTGATGAAATGAAGCCATCCGTGCCATTCTGCTGGTACTTGAGATGCGTTGTAACGATCCTTGGATGCGTACTCTACCCACCTGTGTCTACCTGTCAGCAAGTGACCCAATTTTTCAATGTAAAGAAAACGAATTGGCTAAACATTCTATAGAGATACACTCATAGATTCACCACTATATTTTTTACCACATAAAATTATGCAATCTAGCAGATAAAATATGTTGGTTCGATAAATAGCTACAGGGCTAAACCAAATGCTACATTTCAGAGTAGACAAGAGACATTTGAAGTATATATTACATAAATTTTATTGGACGAGAATATATAAAATAGATAGTAACTGGTTTATGATAAGTATTAAGCAAAAAAGCATGATTTCCAATATGCAACACATCAAAATATACTTTTTTTTAAAAAAAAAACAGCGTACCGCACTGAGTATCGCCAAGCTTCTGGTAGTATTTGTTACCGAACTTGTCAACACCAATAAGCGTTGCTCCTATGTTGTGTATTTTGGTTTGCCTTTTAATGATCAAAATAGAGACTTTGATAAGAAACTGTGACTCAAAACATTCCTTCTTCTCTATTGATCCCGAGTCAGCTCATCAATGTATACATATGCTTATCAGATTACTTGGTTTAATCTGGTTTAGTTACACTTAGAACCATATTAGTTTAACAGACTTTTGTAAACTGTTTTCTTAGTCAGCTCATCAATGTATACATATATGCTAAACACCAAATATCAAAGATAGATACTTACAAGAGGTTTCCATCTGGCAGGCATCTCCTGTAATCAGGGAAACGAAAATTGAAAGAACCAATTAGAGAAATGGCAATGCAATTCGAATTGCTAGGTTAATACGGAATCTAACGAATCGAATCGAGGGAGATCCCAAAGAGAGTAAACTAAAGCAATGAAGAGGACGAGGAGAAGAAATACTAACAGAAAGCCTTCTTCTCGGATCATCCTGAGGAAACCTCCGAGACCTTTCTCTCTGATCGCCTCCATCGCACTCTTCGCCACCGTCAAAGCCATCGGAGTCTCTGCCTTGGTTTGGGTGATATTCGATTTTGATGTCGAAACAACAAGGGACAGATACGATAGACGTGTTTGTCAAAACGCACCGTTTCGTAGATCCATATCTCATGGGCCAGTATACTTGCTCGCTATGATGCTTTGGTGATAAGTAATATGAAACTTGAAAACATTTTTATTGGGCCCAAAATAAACAAAATAACTTGAGCATTTTGTACCAATCATTTTGTTGGTCAATAGTACAATATTCAAATCTAATATAAATGGTATTGGAATCCAAATTTATGGAAAGAAACTTATAATTGGAACAGTACAATGTTTTTAAATCATACCAAAGAAGGATGTCAAGAAAAAATCAAATCATACCAAAGAGGGATGTATATATTCAAGGGTGAGAAGATGCATGTATATGCACCTACTTTTTTTTACAAAAACTAATGTCAATTTTAGTTAATTTTAAGCACTAATCTTATTTATGCATCCATTACATTTTGAGACTGTGCCCTCAATATTTTAGGTGATTCGATAAATTAATTAAAAATAGATAAACAAAACGTAAAAGATGGAAAAATTAAACATGTAACCAATTTTTTAAGAAAACAGCCAAAGTTCAAATTTATTTATGTTTTATATCTTTTCACTAAAAACTCACAAACATGACAATGTCATAGTACATTTTTAAGTAGTAGTTTAATATAATTAAAGAGAAAAATACTATAACTAATAACATTGTTTATTATATACAAAACTATGATTAATGAATACCATATATAAGGTTGTGTTTCAAAAAAAAAAAAAAGATCAGAGTATATAAGGTTTAAATAGTCTAAACAATTTATTACCTTTTATCAATTAAACAATATAAAGAATTATATTTTTGCTTATTGTGACAGCAAAGATGTAGAAATAATGTATCCATATATACGGTACTATTTATTGACTTATTTAGTTATTTTACATGAATGCATTGTATTTTATCATAAACATTCCTTATAATTCCATGTAAATCTTTGGAATGCCGTATATATAAATATATAAAAAAACAAAAATTACAAAAAATAATAAGAAAAACAAAAAGAAAATTATATATACAAATCTATATTCCTTCACATTCCCCCCCCTCACTTAAGCTCTTTGCGTACGTCTCTTCTCCTCCATTGATTAAGTCTAGTGTGGAGTCTCTCTTTTGTGTTTGTATTGCGCATCTTCCCAGCCATGGATACTGAGAAGTTAAGGGACTTGAGTAAGCCTATGGACGTCGCTTTACTCGATGCTACTGTTGACTCCTTTTACACTACAGGATCCAAGGAAGAAGTAAGTCGATTGTTTATGGCTCTCCATCGAAACTGTTATGCTTCTTGTCTTGTCTTGTCTTTGTTTTTTCTTGTTCTTGTTACAACTGCTTGTAATAAACTTGTGTTAGATAAAACAACAATCATTTGATGCTTTGGTGTAGTGTACTTATCTTTTCGTTTGGTTTAAACTCCAAGTGTTTGCATCAGTGTGTTAGTTTTCTAAAAAGAAAAAAGAAAAATAGAGTTAATTAATGATCAAAACATTTTCAGAGAGCTGCTGCGGATAATATCTTACGGGATTTGAAAGCCAATCCTGATACTTGGCTTCAAGTGTCTCACATTCTGCAGAACACTAGGAGTACACATACCAAGTATTTTGCCCTTCAGGTAAGATAGTTTGCTTATGTATATCCAAGATTTACGAATAATTAAAAGTTGTTTTTGTGGGGCTTGCTTGCTTAGTTGCTACAAGGAAAAGTTCTTATGGATTTCATTTTTTCAGGTGCTAGAAGGTGTTATCAAATATAGGTGGAAAGCATTACCAGTTGGACAACGTGATGGAATGAAAAATTACATCTCTGAAGTCATTGTGCAGGTACTTACATATATTTTGAGAGCGCATTAGTTTTTTTTTTCTGCTAGAACTAAGATGATTGGTTAATTAAACTGAGTTGTTTTAACAATGAATTTACCGTGTAGCTTTCAAGTAATGAAGCATCTTTCAGATCGGAAAGGCTTTATGTCAACAAGTTAAATGTCATCTTGGTTCAGGTATCTTCAGGGTTTCCTGCTAATATATATAGTTGTGTTAGAACACCCGCAGTAAAAAACCCTCGATGAGAGACTTTCGATGAGAGACCCTCACTAATGATGTTCTTACTTGGTTATTTGCCTTAGTCTTTATTATGCATTTACTATATGTTTATTTCTGATGCTTATATACAGATCCTGAAACATGAATGGCCGGCGAACTGGAGAAGCTTTATACCTGATCTAGTTAATGCTGCTAAAACTAGCGAAACTATCTGTGAGAATTGCATGACTATTTTGAAAGTAAGTATATATTGTCTAGTTAGAGCATTTTGCATTAGTTACGTTTGTAATGTACTTAATAACATTCTCTTTTTTCTTTCTTTTAGCTCCTAAGTGAAGAGATCTTTGATTTCTCAAGAGGAGAGATGATTGAGAGGAAGATAAACGAATTGAAAGGGTCTCTAGACAGGCAAGTTTATTTGAATCACTTTCAAATATCTTGCCATAATTTGCAAATGATGATATTCCCATATCTTTACTGAGTTATTCTACTTTTTTGTGTGCAGAGAGTTTCAACTCATTCACGAGTTATGTCTATATGTTATCTCAGCTTCCCAAAGACCAGAACTTATTCGTGCAACGCTATCTGCATTGCATGCCTATCTTTCTTGGATTCCGCCTCTATATATTTTCGAGTCACCTTTGGTAATATATTTGGAATATATAAAGTGGACTAAGAGAGATTTAACAAGTCTCACAATGACCATATACTTATTACTGATCTCGTTATTCACAGCTGGAGAAGCTCCTTAACTTCTTTCCTGTGCCGGCATATAGGAATCTCACTCTTCAATGTCTGTCAAAGGTATGCCAGTTTATAGCCCTGTCCAAGTTTTTGTTGGTGTCTTTATTTTGCTGTCATATGTAATGAGTTTTGTTCTTGTGGCAGGTTGCAGCTCTTAAGTTTGGAGAGCACTACAGAAACCAATATGTCCAAATGTACATGGTTTTCATGAAACATTTGGAGGTAATGCTGTTTGTCTTTTTGTTTTGTTAGTTTTGTTACATTGAAGTTTCAATTATATAGTTTCAATTTTTAGCTGGTTAATGTACTCTTTCTGGTCGTTTATAACCTTATCAGATTGGCTCTAATTTTACATTGGCTTCTTGTATTGATGCCCTTACTTTGTTTCCATGTCTGCAGGGACTGCTTCCTTCTAATGTTAACATCCCAGAGGCATATCCAGCTGGAAGTGATGAAGAACAGGCAAGTCTTATACGTGCAAATATTTTATATTTTACGGTAACATTTTGAGGTAATGCATGACTGTATATCTTCTTTGGCTTTACCTCTAGGCTTTTATCCAGAACTTGGCACTGTTTTTCACTTCGTTTTTCAAGGTAATTTACTTTCTTTTTGAGACCAAAAGAAGGAGGGTTTTACTTTCTAGTCTTTTTTGCTTGTTATGCAGTTTAAACATAATACGGTGTTTAATGTTCTTCGTGTTGCAGTCACATATAAATATCTTAGAATCTACACCGGAAACTATTCCCTTCCTACTTTCTGGTCTTGAAAATCTCATTAGCATATCATATGTTGATGACACTGAAGTGTTCAAGGTATGTGTGACTTCCCCCTTGCTAATACTTCTTGCCGTTGATGCATTTTAATTAAGGTCTCAGCTTTTGCTTGCTAATGAGTGAACAGGTTTGTTTGGACTACTGGTATTCACTAGTTTCCGAGTTGTTTACGTCAGGTCAACGAGTAGGTCACCCCTGCACTAACTCCAAGCCTCCTTGGATTGTGTATTGTGCTGTTTTTAAGTTTTGTCTTGATTTGCTTATTGTCAGATGGTTTATCTTCCTCCTACGGTTGATAGCATCAAACCTGAAATCACAACACCAAAAATACTTTACTCTGATCAAATATCAAAATTAAGGGGGCTCATGATTACTCGCATGGCTAAGCCTGAAGAAGTGCTAATTGTTGAAGATGAAAATGGGAACATTGTCCGTGAAACCATGAAGGATAGTGATGTGCTTGTCCAGTATAGGGTACCAACTTTTATATATCTACTATCTTCTGTTATATAAGATAATATGTATATAACAAAGTTATACTAAGTAAACTCGATTTAACAGTCAACTTGTTTCACATTTTACACTGTATTCAGATAATGCGGGAGACATTGATCTACCTCACATACTTTGATCATGATGACACTGAAAGACAGGTACTTACTATGAGTGATGTAAGATTTTCCTTATTCTTTGGAGGCTTAGCTGACCTTGTTGTATTGATTCCTACTTTTTGTTGTTCCTGCAAAGATGTTGAGTAAGCTAAGCAAACAGATAAACAGAGAAGAATGGACATGGAATAATCTGAACACTTTGTGCTGGGCTATTGGGTCCATTTCTGGTTGCATGGACGTAGACCACGTAAGATCTCCAGTCTCAGTATCTATTTGCATCTTCAATGAACATCTACTAATTGAGAAGCTTGTTCTTAATGCAATATCAAATACCTTCTTGGCTCTAGGTATCTGGTAGCATCTTTCTAATATCACTAGACTTCTTTATTGGCCTTTCATTCATTTATAGTCTTGTTATTATGTTTCTATCAATTTTTTTTTGCTAGTTTTATCACATTTATTGAATCATTTGAACTCCATGTCTTTATTTCAGGAAGAAATATTTCTATCGAGGGTTATTCGTGCTTTATTAAGTTTCTGTGAAATCATTAAGGGAAATGACAATAAAGCTGTTATTGCGAGCAACATCATGTGAGTTTGTCTCTACACTATAAATGCTAATAATGAAACCTATAAATGATTAATAACACTTACTTGTTATGAGATTTTATACTATAAACTGGATCTCACTTGTTCCCTACTACCATGATAAACTTGAACTTGTTTCATGCATGATTCGTTTGAGTATTTGATCTTCGTCTTCTTGTACGTACATTCGTTTCAGGTATGTTGTTGGACAGTTTTCAAGATCCTTAATGGGTGATTGGGAGTATCTGATGATTGTTGTTCAGAAGTTGTTTGACTTCATGCATGAGACTCATCCTGGTGTTCAGGTAATTCTTGGCTCAATCTTTTCAAAATGAAGTAGGACTAATTGTAGAACTTTGATTTCAATACCGTCGGTGTTACCAACAATGATCACATGTTAATATTGATAAGAAGTTATTGTTTATCTCCTTGTTGTCTAGTTTGTCTAACAATCTGCTCAAACTAATATTTTCATTTCAGGACATGGCTTGTGATACGTTCTTAAAGATTGTTCAGACATGCAAGCGCATGCTCCTTGTCCCTCAGGTATTTTAGTGCACATGTTTATAATTTTTTACTTTTATCATCTACAGTGAGGTCATCTTGTGTTCATTTAGGTTGGAGAAGAGGAGCCATTTGTATCTAAACTTCTAACAAGCCTTACTACAATTATTGGAGATCTTGAGCCTCATCAGATACACACTTTTTATGAATCGGTATGTATTTTCAGTCCTTTCTCGGTAATGGTGATATGAATCTATTTTCTTGCCGTGATCTCACTCTCTGTCTGTCTATCTTCAGGTTGCTTGTATAATCCAGGCTGAATCAGATCCTCAGAAGATGGGTGAATACATTGAGAGGTTGATGGCTCTCCCTAATCAGGTTTGTTAATAAACAATAAGACACTGATCAGCTTTTGTTTTCCATAGCTCGCTAAAGGTATTGTTTCCCCTACAATGTAGACATGGGCAGAGATTACAGGACAAGCACGTCAGAATGCAGATATACTCAAAGACCCTGATGTGGTACATAATGTGCTTCATATCCTCCAGACAAATACAAGAGTTGCAACTTCACTAGGAACACACTTCTTGTCTCAAATCTCATTGATCTTCTTGGACATGCTGAATATTTACAAGTAAGTTTCTTATACTTATACAAACGTTTACATTCTTCTTATTACTTAAAAGTGATATAATTCACTTTACTCTTCTCTTCTGCGCCAGAATGTACAGTGAACTCGTGTCAAACAACATTGCTAATGGTGGCCCGTATGCTTCTATTGTTAAGCTTCTAAGGTAGGACGTCTTTTTATACCAAATATAAAATAATCACAGGTCTTGATGCCCCTAATATTGTATTACAAACTTTGATAATATTAAATCTATTATGCTTGATGAAACAGGTCTGTTATGAGAGAAATACTGAAGCTGATAAAAACGTTTCTAGGCAAAGATGAAAACCAGCCACACATTGGCATACATTTTGTTCCACCAGTTATGGATGCAGTACTTGCTGACTATGCAAGAAATGTTCCTGATGCAAGGGAATCAGAAGTTTTATCACTCTTTGTGATAATAATAAACCAGTATGTCTTCTTGTCTCTGCTGATGCATGATTTATCAAAAGATAAGTTGTAAGACAAAATGTAACATGAAAATGTGTTTGTGTAGGTACAAGGTTGCAATGCAAGATAATGTCCCTCGCATTTTTGAATCTGTTTTCCATTGCACTTTGGAGGTAACAGAATCTATGGTCCATGAGAATATTATTTTCTACTATTTATGGAAGTAGAGATGATGGAGTACAATATATAAAGAGGGTAAACATTTTTCTATCTTTTATGCAGATGATCACTAAGAATTTTGAAGATTATCCAGAACATCGGCTCAAGTTTTTCTTGTTACTTCGTGCCATTGCTACATCTTGTTTCCCTGCCTTGCTACAGTTTTCAAGTGAGGTTGGTGATTCTGGTCTTTACCTAGTCGTAATGAGCTATCATCTCTTTCTATATATCTTAATTGGTCACTTGTAATATTCCTTGAGCTTTTCTTGTTTTTTTTTATGCCTCTTATCAGCAACTGAAGCTAGTGATGGATTCAGTTATCTGGGCGTTTAGGCATACAGAAAAAAACATAGCTGAAACTGGGCTGAAACTCTTACTGGTGTTGCTGAAAAAGTTTAAGGTTTTGAAACCTAACTGTTTCACTTTTATCCCTCATTTATTCTGTCATTATATGCATGATCTAATAACATGTTTTCTCTCTGGTTGTGACAGAGATCTGACTTCTCTAACCAATTCCACCGGACATACTTTATGCAAATTGAGCAAGAAATTATTGCCGTGATGACCGATACCTTTCACAAGCCACAGTTCGAGTTCCATGTGTTGGTGCTACTGCGTCTATTTACACTGGTAAAAAAAAAAATATACACATACACTTTAAAAAAAATCTACTATTTGCTAGTTTATGTGGATCTTGAGGGAGGTCCATTATAAAACATTTCAGGTAGAGAGCGATTCTTTAACAGAACCTTTGTGGGATGCTTCAACGGTACCTCATCAGTATCCAAACAATGCCGCCTTTGTTTGTGAATACACCATCAAGCTTCTAAGCTCAGCATTCCCCAACATAAGTGTGCCAGAGGTGACAGAGTTTGTGAAAGGACTTTATCAGTTGAGAGGTTATCCTGATATATTTAAGAATAACTTGCGACAATTCCTTATCCGGTCCAAAGAATTTTATGCATAGGTATATAGTTTAACTACAAAGATTGGTGTCTCTTCTATATAAACCACATTTCATTCAAACTCAGTTGAATGTGTCCTTTTCTTTTCTCTTCTTCAGGATAACAAAGACTTATATGCTGAAGAAGCTGCTGCTGCTAAGTTGGAGAGGGAGAGACAAAGAATGCTACTGGTTCTTGGACCTTATTGCTCCGAATGAGATTGACTGATTCATAAAAACATTTATTTTCATAATATAAAACAGAGAAGTGTGTGTGTGATTTATTTCTTCTATTAGCTTGGATGATTTGGTTTTCTAGTATCAATTCAACATTTTCAGGATTTCATACCATAATCAAATTCCTTAATAAACAAAAATTATCTATACCTTATTTCTCTCCATGATTTTTTAAAATTATATATATATATATATATATATAATTATGAGTATTTAAACTTTACGAGAAATCTAACCGAAAATATATTTTCGTTTAAGATACTTTCGATTAGATTTACCGTAAAATTTAAATACTCATAATTAAATAATAATATTTATATAAAAACTTTAGAAACCATAGAAAAAAATCGTGATTGAAAATGCTCTTAGAAAGCTTCACATTGACCCTGCATGGTGTGACATGCAATATGTTATTCAAATCAACATTTCCTAAATTTCTCTTAGTCGGATTGTAAACCGGTCTCGGTCGTTTTAATTTTGATAAACCGAGTTACAATTAGGGAGAGATCAAACCAAACCAAGCAGAATCCAAGTAAGACAAGTGGAATCGATTCCCCTCGTAACGAAAACGCTACCTCCTTCTCTCTTCTTTCTCGGAAAGATCTTCGTCGTGTTCCTGGGAAATCAATCAATCAATCGTCTTCGTTTTAATTCTCTCTCTGTTTCCTTGAGGTTCAATCGAAAAATAGAAAGTAGAATCGGAGGGATTAGAGAGCTTTTTGAGGGGTTGACATGGGTCAAACTTTTCGCAAGCTTTTCGATACTTTCTTCGGGAATCAGGAGATGAGGGTAACGATCGTTTTATTAGTTTTTTCTCGGAATCAGCGTTTATTGTTCTTGATTTTTTTTTGTGTTCTTCTTCTTGTTCTTGATTTTGTTGTTGTGCATTTGTTTTGGAGCTACTCTCCAGGTCGTTATGCTAGGTCTGGATGCGGCTGGCAAGACAACTATACTCTACAAGCTGCACATAGGTGAAGTTCTGTCTACTGTTCCCACAATCGGTGAGTTCAATTTTCTGCTGAAGCAGCAGCATTTTATATTTTGGTCTCTGTGCGTTTTCTCACAACTTAGCACAATCTATGTCCGTGCACCTATCTGTCATGTACTGCAGTTTATGATGTTACTGGTTTGCTGAGGATTTTGAGCTCTTTGCTTAACACAGGTTTCAATGTGGAGAAAGTCCAGTACAAGAATGTGATGTTCACAGTTTGGGATGTTGGTGGCCAAGAAAAGCTCAGGCCCTTGTGGAGGCACTACTTCAATAATACAGATGGACTTGTAAGTCTACACTTATTTCACCTCTGTGTGTTATCTCATAGGGTCCTTTCTTCTCATTTCCTTTGGTTCTGATTCTTCAGATGAGAATTTACAGACAGATGATCTCCTCATGTTTTTTTGGAGTGTTCTCTGATTTTTATTGTTCGATGCGCTTGCAGATATACGTGGTAGACTCCTTGGACCGAGAGAGAATTGGTAAAGCTAAGCAAGAATTTCAGGTTATACGATAACTTTAGATCAAACTGCACAAATTCTTTTGGTTAAATTAGTCTCTGCAGAGTTTCTAACCTCTGGTAAATGATTTTTCTCAGGAGATCATAAAAGACCCATTCATGCTCAACAGTGTCATTCTAGTGTTTGCAAACAAACAAGACATGGTAAGAAGTTCAAAGCCTTAGTTTTCCTTGATTGAATATCTTTTTTTGTTATTTCTTTGTCATTTTCCAGTATTCATCCCAACTCTGTGTGAACCTCAGAGAGGAGCCATGTCTCCCCGAGAAGTATGTGAAGGGCTTGGCTTGTTAGATCTCAAGAACAGGAAATGGCATATACAAGGCACATGTGCTCTTCAAGGAGATGGCCTCTACGAAGGCTTAGACTGGTTATCCTCTACTCTCAAAGAGGTTAGAGCAGCTGGTTTCTCATCGGCTGGCCCCTTGTTTTAACAACAAAAACTCGACATAAAACCAAATCAAGCTCATGGTGTCTCAAAGTCTCTCCACCATTATATACTTTTGTTCCATAACCAAAGTCTTCTGCTTGGCCTCTGAAGACTTTTTGTAATGGAAGTGCTTTTTTTGTGTCTTCACATGGCTCTTCTTGTGAAAACCAATGTTATTATCAACTATACTCACTGTTTGCATGATATGACATTGGAGCTTCATTGTATACACTGATGATAAAAGATGTTTAATATGCAAAACTATCGTTAATTGTCTCTTTGAAACTATATGATGGTGATGAATGATGATGGACTGAATGAATACCTTTGATAAATTATTGAATAACAGAGCTCAGTCGAGATTTAATAAAGTAGAGAAAAATTAGTAATAAAAGAAAAAGGAGGAATGTGGTGGGCCTAAAAATAAGAAAGCCTATAGTTTACGTTAATGGGCCTTTAATTCGGTTACGTAGCACGCGCTTTTCGGGAGCGCGTGTTAATTATAGGAACGGCGCGGCTCGCAATAACCATCCGGAGGAGAGAGAGACGGAGAGAGAGAGACAAGAGGACGCGGAGGTTTCAGAGAGAAAAGAGAGAGAGACTAACTTACATAGACGGTGGAAAGCAGAGAAAGAAGGTTTAAAACCTAACCTAAGGAAGAGAGAGCGTATGGTTATTATGGGAGTTTTCCAAATCTGAATGGAAAGCTTAGTCCTCGCCGGATTCACTTGGCTCCTTTCTTTCTGTTTCAGTTGGTCGTCGATCCGCCGTGAGTCATCTGTATCACCGCCGGCTGAGCTGCTTTTCAGGTAGATCACCGTAGAAGAACTCGTTTTTGTCTAGAGAATGTTAAGACTTTTGAGACCTGTTTCCTGGTAGAGAAAGTGTGATCTTGAGTGTAGAGAGGGAAGGGATGGGAAGTCCAGCATCAGGTGCGGCTGATTGCACGGTGGGTTCGATTGTGTGGGTGAGGAGGAGGAACGGCTCCTGGTGGCCAGGGAAGATACTGGGACAAGATGATCTTGACTCTACGCATATCACCTCTCCACGATCTGGAACTCCAGTGAAGCTCCTTGGGAGAGAGGATGCAAGTGTGTAAGTATGATAAACTTTTCCTTGCTTAATTTGGATTTGATTACTGATGATAATTCGTGTTTTTAGCGATTGGTACAACTTAGAGAAATCCAAGCGGGTTAAGCCGTTTCGGTGCGGCGATTTTGATGACTGCATTGAGAAGGTGGAGACTTCGCAAGGGTTGACAATAAGAAAGAGAGAGAAGTATGCTCGTAGAGAAGATGCTATTCTCCATGCTCTTGAGCTTGAAAAGGAGATTCTCAAAAAGGAAGTGAAACTAGAAACTGGTAGTAGGCCTAGGGGTGACTCTCCTGATGCAAGCAAGGAGAGAATGGTTCATGATATCTCTAATGGGACACGAGAATCCACTGGTGGTCTAGGGCGGAACCATGTTGGTGATGTGATGCATTTGCGGAAAGATAAAGAGGCAGATCAGCCAAGTTGTGAAGACGAGACACTGCCTCGAATGAGAGGCTTGCAGGACTTTGGGCTAAGAACCACCTCTTCAAAGCGAAAGTTTTCAACTTCCAATGGTCCTGATGCTTCTTTCAAGTCTCTGGCCAGAAGCAACTCTTCAGCTTCTTCTAGTGGAGATCATAGCATGGAGAGACCCAGTTTTACCCTCGGTAAGATGATTTTCCAAACTTCCTTGGTGTAGTTTCATGATGGGATGGACACTATAGACTTCTGGCTCTTTTTGGCATCAAATTGTTATGCAATTTTGACTCTGTTGCAGGAAAGGAGAAGGCTAGGAATTCGATGGACGCTAAAAGGACTAAATACATGTTTGCACCAAATGAATCTAATGATGTTTTAGATCTGCATGAGAGTTTGCTAAGCCACAGGGCGGCAATGCATTCCTCCTTTACTGGTGGTGATTCTCGTTATTCGCTTTCAGAATATGACCCTCCTGACTTTTTGGAAGATATTGAATCTGACTCTTCTGAATCCGAAACTGACTCTTCTGATATGGAGGAGGATACTGATGATGACATTCCCTTGCTGTCAGGTGACGCTTTTATGGACGGCTAAAAGCTAGTTTCTTATCACATTAGTATTTTCTACTTTTGCAAAACTTAGTTTTATGTTGTGTTAAACGATACGCCCTTCTGATTATTCTTTGTCTGCCAATGGTGCATCGTAGTTAGCTATGTGTGCATAGTTTTTAGCTATTCCCTAACTAGAGTTTGAATTTTTTTTCTCTTCCAGGATCTGGGCGTCATTCAGAGCAACGCAATTCCTTTAGCAGACATATGTCAGCAGAAGATGAAAGCACCAGCAGTGAGGAAGACTGTTACGAGTCATCCATTTCTGGCGACTCTTCTCACCATTATTCCCAAGATCCTGATAATGAAACTGGTACGGTTTCCAAGTGGCAGCTCAAGGGAAAAAGAAACATGCGGAATCTTCCAAGAAGGTCTGCACGTAAGAGAGAAATGCACCGCAATCGTCTGGAAGATGGAAGATATTCTGAATATAAGAGAAGGGCATTCGGTCAAAAGCCTATGGGCTATGGATTAGATTCTAGTGATGGAACTGATGACACTGATCCCAATGAAAGACAGTTTGGGGACAGAATGATTGAACCAGGTGATGACGCGTATCGGCTCTCAACTGTGGTTGCATCCGGATTTAAGAACATCTACAGCCGTGACATGCTGGACTGGGATGATGATCCTTGGGAAGGCCAGATTGGTAAGAAGAAGCGATGGGAGGAAAAACTCGAAGGTTCAGGTCAGGAGTTCCATGCTTCTCATCGACATTCTAGAAGAAATATGTATTCTCCGTTGATGGATGTGGAATTAGAAGTACGAGGAAGCTATCAGAAAGGGCCTGTCCCAATTGTCTCCCTTATGAGTAAGTTAAACAGCAGAGCGATAATTGGACATCCAGTTGAAGTCGAAGTCTTAGCAGATGGTTCCTCTGAGTCATATATACAGAGAACTGAGTACTTCGGCAATGAAACAACATACCATGACAAACCCTTTCTACTTCCCCATGCTTGGAAGACTGCAAGAAGGAGTAGCTCACGTGTTCCACGGCTGCATCCATTATCACCATCACTTGAAGCCGATGCTGGTGATCATTCTCCGTCAGGTCAGGGACGAAAACCGTTTTTTAAGAAACTTGGTTCGGGAAACTTTAGTAATGATGATAACTCGCTGAGGAGAAGCAACTTAATGCACATTCCACGACCACCTGGAGAGAGAAAGCAGCAGCAAAAGAAGTTGCTGAAGAATTCAAACACAGCAGCCCCTAGTCAAAAGACCAGGGCACTATCATCATTCAGCAGTGAACAAGCACACAACGGGATAAAGGCCTTGGGGGATGGGACTCACGAGCTATCTAACAGACGGGTACTTCAGGGACCACCAACCGTGGCCTGCATACCGGTCAAACTAGTATTTAGCAGATTACTGGAGAAAATAAATAGACCGCCATCAAAAGCCACTGTGAAAGCCTAGAAGAGATCAATAACTAGAGTTCTGTACTCAAAAGCCTAAACGAGATTTACAGGTACACAACATATAACCATGTCTTGTGTCTGGTTTTCGTAGAATGGGAGTCACGTTTAGGGCATCAAAATTCTGGGGGTGATGGGTCTTTTTGAGCAACCATCAGGCTTTCATTATGTGCTGACTCTTGAGAGAAAGTTAGTCGTAGCCTCGTAGGGAGAACAATTTACGTAGAGAGACTCTGGTTACTTATTGGTACAGATCAGGTGAAGAGTTTAGAACGATGATACCACTGGTTCGTTTTGTATATTTATCACTCTCTTGGGAAAGCTTTGTCTCTTTGATTTTAGTTCCAGTTTAGATTTATTAGTGTTAAAGTTTCTTTCTGTGCTTTCATTTACTGAATTATTAATTTGCTCAATATCATCGACTCGATTTGGTTCGGTTTGATTTTATTATAAAACCTTGAGACATTTGACGGGGAAAACAAAAGGACCCTCCAGACATAACAGACCTTGGAACGTTTTTCAGGATAGTACTACTTGACATACAGTTTGTCTACTTAGAAACTTATTACAACATTAAACCATCAGAAGAAAACGGCAGGAGAAAGAGAGACTTAAACATGGTGAGTCTTGTCCGAGTCCTCGAGACTTATGGGACGAAACCAAGCTGTCTCCTCCAGCACCGCCGAGTCTTGGCGAGCAGCCTCCGCTGCTGCACTCTGGTCAGTCGTGGCAGGACCAAAGACTCCGGTTTGAGGATGAGGAGACCAATATTTATCAGAATCTGGCTTTATGACTTCATCAGGAACTGCAGTCGCCTGCAATTCATCCTCCACGTTCTTGTCATACCCCGAGGAATGACCACTCCTGTTGAAATAAAACTTAATATCTAAATTACCTGCTTCAAATTTTCAAGGAAAAATAAATAAAAACTAATTTTTCCTGTTGGGTGGGAGATAGTTGATAGGTAGGTGAGACATTGCCACCACAAAACACCCATAATTCTTATAAATTCTCTGGTCTTTGTATATTTATTAAAGATAGAAAGTTTTGTTTTTCTGTAAGGTGAACCGAAAAAGTCTTTAAATTAAAATATAAATCAAGTAATGTCAAAATGTGTCATGGTCAGCTTGCTATCAATTTACATATCTACAAAGCTGTCGGTCGGATTCTTATCGTAATCTCACCGTATTAAATAATCAGCCACGTAATGTCTACTACTCACCTAAATAATGTGGTTTTAAAATTATGTAATACTATAGCAACTAACTAAAATATATGTTCTGAATTTAAAATTTTGAAAACTGAAAACCATTAGTGGATGGTTAGAGTTTTAACATTTGAGACAAGTGATTAAGTGAGCGAACAACTGCGAGTAAACTACAAAAGGTTGTGAAGCCTTTAGTGAAAAAAAAAAAAAACTACAAAAGGTTATGTGGATTTCAATTCATTGAATGGCACGTGTCAAACACTGAATCGGTTTAAGCTTTGGTATTATCCATTTAAGCCAAATGGCATATGCCATTTATCGTGCACTGTACAACACTTGTGCTTTCTGTACGAATATATTTGTAAAATAAAAAAGATTCATTTTAAATAAAAGAGTTTGAAGAATTTTTTTAGTACACTTGTACCAAAAACCATTATCTATTTCATTTTAATTAAGCAAATATGATTGGAAAAGAAGAAAAGGGAAAATCTATGACATTGAAAATATACAAATATGTAATATTTTAATTGATCTGAATCCTTAGCTCGTAAAAACAATGAACTTTTTGGATCTAGGATACTCGAATAGTACCTTAAAACCAAGTGGAAAATAGAAGTGTTTTGGACTATCAAGCCAATGATAATACACACAACGAATCAAAACACTAAATCTCTGATCTAATATTTTTTTTCTGACGTAGAACAATGTTTATCAGTTTCACCATAATCAAAACGTTATATTACACACTACACTGTTGTGGAATATAAATATTTCCACATTAAACGTAGTTTCTTTCTCATTTTTTTGTCATCAATTTATATATATTCGACTTTAAGTTCAACAAAAATATACAGAAAGAGAGAGTGTTTGATACCGTGAAGTGAAGAGAGCAGTGGCGGTGGCGCGTGAGGAAGCGCGTGGGATGACAGCGAGCTTCCTTAGGCCGGTGATCAGTTGAAAGCTTTTCGATCTGGTTGCCATACAACTCAGTTTCTTCCTCAGAGATTAGCAGAGAAGAGAGATTTTCTTTCTTTCTTTACTTCTTTTGTTTGTTGTAATAATCAGTATGGTGATTTAACACCGTTTATTAATGTGCTATATATGATGGCATTAGGAGACAAAGCTCAATCTGATCCATGTCTTTCACCTACCAAACGCTGTCGTTTCGCTCTCCTCTAACGCCGTTACTTGACGGATGGACGGTGCGTGATTCGAAGCTTTTAAGAAACGGCCCGTTAAAGTCTCAGTTCTATTATCTTCAATAAATTTTGATTGTATGGGCTGAAATCTAAGCCTGGCCCATTTAGTCCTCTACATCTTGAAACAACGTGCGACACGTGTACACTGCCACGTTCTTCACGTTCCTTAACATCGTCCTCTCACTTGGAAAATTTCAAACTACGAAGGAACAGATTCAGATCTACCTTTGCTCCATCGATCTAAGATCCGTGAGAATGGCTCTCGAATGGGTTGTGTTAGGATACGCCGCAGCTGCCGAAGCGATCATGATCGTGCTTCTGACGATGCCGGGACTCGACGGACTCCGCAAGGGACTCGTCGCCGTCACGCGCAATCTCCTGAAACCGTTTCTCTCGATCGTCCCTTTCTGTCTCTTCCTCTTGATGGACATCTACTGGAAGTACGAGACGATGCCTTCGTGCGACGGGGAGTCTTGCACGCCGTCGGAGCACCTCCGTCACCAGAAATCGATGATGAAATCCCAGCGAAACGCGATCCTCATCGCGGCGGCGCTTGTGTTCTACTGGATCCTCTTCTCCGTTACTCATCTGGTGGTCAAGATCGAGCAGCTTAGCCAGCGCGTCGAGAGACTCAAGAACAAGGATTGATTGATTGATCGTCTTTCGTTTCAGGTTCAATGCTTCATTGTGTTTTTTGTTGTTGTTTCAAATGCTCCTGATCTGTGGATTGAAGGACTTTTGATTATTCTACTTTTATATATGCTTCTTGGCTTTGATATGGAATTTTGATTGGCTCGTAATATTTTCTTTAGTGATTTATTGAAATCAAGCATTGATTAATCATATTGTCACACATTGTAATATTTTTGATGCTAATGCTGTAGAGCTTAAGATACAGTTTTGACTTTGGATTAGCAGGTAAGAATGTTGTTTTGTTTTGTTTTGTTTTCTTCAATGTTTAGTTTCTGATTCCATGGTGAAATTAATTTCATAATGCATCTGGAATCTTATGTTCGTAGTATGTGATGATTGATAGAAATTTAAAAGAAATTTAATGATAGTAAGTTTACTCTATTTTTTCTTTCAAAATGAAGTAATTCTAGAGTAGACTTGAATTTTACTAATGAAAAAGAAAGATTATAGAGTAAACTTATTTTTACTCTATCACAGAGTGAAAAATAAAATATTATTGAAGCATTTTTACTCTAAATTCTATTTTAAAATGAAAATATAATTTCTTTTATTTTTAATTTTATTTAAAATAGAGTTCATTTTTGTTCTTCTTCGTTTATAGATAAAGTTCAACTATCACTGATCTTTTGTTAATTTATCATAACATCAGAGATGATTGATTATATGTTTGTGTCAATATTTATAATTTGAGAGGACGATTGTAAAAGATTCTAATGATAGTGATTTGTGTACCACTAACGTAAAATTTTTAGCATGTACTATTTTTAATACATAACGCCAAGTGTTTTAGTACTGCATATGTTAATTGACACTTAAGCTCACAAATTCGTTATACAGTGAAACCTCTATAAATTAATAATGTTGGGACTACACCAAAACTATAATTTTTTATTAATTTATAGAGATTATTAATTTATCGATATACTAATTGAACCAAAAACTCAATTTAGAACTATAAAACTATATTAATTTATAGAGATTTTTAGTGTATATTAATTTATAGAGTATTAATTTAAAGAGGTTATACTGTATCTCTTTTTTTTCGAAAAATAAAGTCTGTCATGTGCTAAGTGGTCCGTACATAAATGCTTAGAATAAAGTTTGCTTATCAACCATGGCCCCAAAAGCCATTGAATCTGTTCAACATAGTTCGACACGTATAAGTTAGGTTCACCACCCAGAGATTCTCGTTGTTTCCGCCATCTATTTCCACCGACCACGAACATGCATCCAGTCTCCGTCCATTACTCCGTGCTTTTCACGTGTCACGATCAGGAACAACAACCAGTCTCAAAATATCTTATACCGACCAGAAAACTTTATTACTATAACGACCGCAAAACCAGAACCCATGTTCATGGGCGTGAACACGTTACTTGAGAAACATAACTCACAAGATAATGTTTTAAATTCTAATATTCACTTCGTATCTTCTCCAAAACTAGATATAACAATATGCGTTTTATAACATTTTAAGACATAAAATCTACCAATTAATTTTAGTTACTGGCTTACTAGACATATATACACGTTAAATTTGTTTTGTATAAGAAGCCTCTGTTTCTGCTCTCTAAGTATTGATCAATTAGAAACGGCTTTCAAGAAGAAGAAAATATGCACTATCAAGAACAGATGGAGTCTCTTATGTTGGGTGAAGAACGCAGACGTGGAAATTGCGTTCGGGACGCAGACGCGGAAGCAGATGAAGGTTTTAACTCTCCTGATGATTCGGACCGTCGCGGTTCATCTTCTTTAAGGTAAGAAGAATCAAGAGTTCTTTATGCTCCTGAGTTTAGATCTTGTTAGAATATACCCCCAACATTCAAGATCTTTGTTGTTGTTTCACAACAGGAGAGGGTTGTCAAAACATTACAAAGGTAAGTCGCAGTCATTCACGTTCTTGTCGGAAGCGCTAACGGTAGAGGATCTAGCAAAACCCGAGAATCCTATAAACGTGAAACTGAAGCAACGACGGGAGAACATTCACTGTCGACGGCTCTCCGGATGTGGAGGTGCATCGGAGCTAAACTTAGGTGGGAACGACGTTTTCCACTCCGGAAACGGTAGGCCGCCGCGACTTCCTGGTAATAGTCTGCCTCTGAGAGCCCAGACGCTCTCAGCTGCTCATATATCGGCTTTGCTCACTCGAACCTAAACCAGAAAGTTTTTAGCTTTTTTTTTCTTTCTCTAAACCGGAATAGAACCGGGTTCCTTTTGGGACGATGTATGTTAGGCAATGATTATTGCAGAGTTTTTAGAACAGGGTTCTTAACGTAATATAAAAATTGTTTCTTAACTTTAACTAATAAATAGCGAAAAGACAAATTCTTAAATATTTTATTTAAAAATTATTTTTAAATTATTTTTAGTTAAAATTAAGAAACGTTCTTAAATTACGCTAAAAACACTAACCTAAGTACCTCTAATAATCATACCCTTAACTCCTTTAATCGTTTTGTAAATTACAGTTAATTAAATTAACTCAAGAGATTCTGAATTCTTTTGTAAATATTATTCGTAATTTAGTACAACAACAAAAAACATTAGAAAAACAAGAATCATAAGAAAAAAAAGCACGTTGCATTTCTCACCTACTTACCGGTGTAGCGAATTTCGAAAAAACAAAAGGATAAAAAGACTGACCACTGATTATTTTCCACCACCCAAGCCGTTGATACTTTGGAGTTTGATATATCCTTACTTCTAAAAAATTGTATTTGTAGAAAACCATATTGGTTCTACAAATCATTATCAATAATTACATATAGACTTTCTGTATAATCAGAATATGGTGGTCAAACTATTTGGGCAGATAAAAGCAGGTAATCCACAAAGAGTATTGCTCTGTTTTCTTGAAAAAGGCATCGAGTTTGAAGTTATCCATGTCGATCTTAATACATTTGAGCAGAAAAAACCAGAGTATCTTCTTCGTCAGGTAATAAATTCTTTTAATTATTATCAGATAAAAAATATTATATAGTCTATTTTGTAGTTCTTTATGTTGTATACTTGTGGTAGCCGTTTGGTCAAGTTCCAGCTATTGAAGATGGAGATCTGAAGCTTTTTGGTAAAATAAATTACTCCATTATTTAATTTAACTTAATAAATGTAGATATATCACTTGACTAAAAACTTTCTTGAAAGATAAATACTTAAATACGTTTGATATTTGGTTTCAAGAATCACGAGCCATATCGAGGTATTACGCGACCAAGTATGCGGACCAAGGAACAGACCTATTTGGCAAGACCTTGGAGCAACGAGCCATCGTGGAACAGTGGATGGAAGTTGAGGCTAACTACTTCAACGTTGTGGTTCTACCTCTAGTTATAAACATCGTGTTTACGCCCAAGTTCGACGTTGCTTTGGTGGAAGAGCTAAAGGTCAAGTTCGATAAGATCCTGGATGTATATGAGAACCAGTTAGCTACGAACCGGTACTTGGCCGGTCCTGATTTCACATTGGCTGATTTGACTCATATGCCCGGTATGAGGTATATAATCAATGAAGCCGGTTTGGGGAGCATGGTTACGTCTCGGGAGAATGTTAACCGGTGGTGGAATGAGATTTCGGCCAGACCGGCTTGGAAGAAACTTATGGAAATGGCTGCATATTAAACTAATTTCTAGTGTCATTTTTGGTAATGGCTAATGATGATGATGTGGTATTCGGACCAAATAAGTTTTTAACACTTTCTGTCTTTTCCTCTAAATAAAGTTACATCTCATGTGTTATTGTCTTTATAAAATAATGTTATTTAAAAGACGCCTTGATAATTTGGAAACTTTTGATAATCATAGAAATTAATTAATGATTTCTTCTGAGAATCCAATAGAAGAAGAAAATGATCATACCACAAAGACACTTCTTGAGTGATCTCTACGTAGGCACATATGATATGATGATCGTAAAAGAGGTTTGGAAATTTTGTTGTTTTCATTTCTCTAGAGAATGAAGATTTCTTATTTGTTATTTCACTTATTTAGATAGTATATGAAGTGTTATTAAATAAAGTATGAATTAAATAGAAATGAAAATTCCATGTACCATCAAATAAGGTTTGTCATATATTAATACAAATGTAGAATATGTTGATAATTTTTAAAAACACTAAAACATATAAGTTTCAGTATATTGAATATTTATCGAAAATTCAATATTTTCGTAGGGTTAACCCACATATGAGAAATATTCAAAAAAATGAAAATCTTATTTTATTGAATAATTTCATCGTTCACTAACATATGATGATGGTCAAAGAGGTTTGAAACTTTTGTTGTCTCCGTTTCTCTAGAGAATGAAGATTTCTTATTTGTTATTTCACTTATTTAGGTAGTATATGAAGTGTTATTAAATAAAGTATGAATTAAATAGAAATGATTTCCATGTACCATCAAATAAGGTTTGTCATATATTAATATAAATGTAAAATGTTTTGATAATTTTTTTAAAAACACTAAAGCATATAAGTTTTAGTATATTGAATATTTATCGAAAACTCAATATTTTCGTAGGGATTAACACACATATTTTGAGAAATATTCAAAAAATGAAAATCTTGTTTTATTGAATAATTTCATCG
Organism: Sinapis alba; assembly: GCA_012274485.2. Taxonomy (NCBI): domain Eukaryota; kingdom Viridiplantae; phylum Streptophyta; class Magnoliopsida; order Brassicales; family Brassicaceae; genus Sinapis; species Sinapis alba. The sequence continues at coordinate 46,506 of MU107343.1, forward strand.
TTCACTAACATATGATGATGTTCAAAGAGGTTTAGAACTTTTGTTGTCTACGTTTCTTTTGAGAATAAAGTTTTTTATTGGTTATTTCTCATATTTAAGTAGTATATGATATTTTATTAAATTAATTGTTAATTAATTATAAATGATACCCATGTACCATCAAATATGTTTTTTCATACAATTTATTTAATAAAACATCACATACTACATAAATAAGTGAAATAACCGATAAAAATCTCTATTTTCAAGAGAAACATATACAACAAAAGTTCAAAACTTCTTTGACTATCATCATATGTTAGTGAACGATGAAATTATTCAATAAAACAAGATTTTCATTTTTGAATATTTCTTAAAATATGTAGGTTAACCCCTACGAAAATATTGAGTTTTCGATAAATATTCAATATACTAAAACTTATATTCTTTAGTGTTTTTAAAAAATTATCAACACATTCTACATTTGTATTAATGTATGACAAACCATATTTGATGGTACATGGGTATCATTTTTAATTAATTAACAATTTATTTAATAAAACATCATATACTACCTAAATAAGTGAAATAACCGATAAAAATCTCTATTTTCAAGAGAAACAGAGACAACAAAAGTTCAAAACTTCTTTGACTATCATCATATGTTAGTGAACGATGAAATTATTCAATAAAACAAGATTTTCATTTTTGAATATTTCTTAAAATATGTAGGTTAACCCCTACGAAAATATTGAGTTTTCGATAAATATTCAATATACTAAAACTTATATTCTTTAGTGTTTTTAAAAAATTATCAACACATTCTACATTTGTATTAATGTATGACAAACCATATTTGATGGTACATGGGTATCATTTTTAATTAATTAACAATTTATTTAATAAAACATCATATACTACCTAAATAAGTGAAATAACCGATAAAAATCTCTATTTTCAAGAGAAAGAGAGACAACAAAAGTTCAAAACCTCTTTGACTATCATCATATGTTAGTGAACGATGAAATTATTCAATAAAACAAGATTTTCATTTTTTTGAATATTTCTCAAAATATGTGGGTTAACCCCTACGAAAATATTGAGTTTTCTATAAATATTCAATATACTGAAACTTATATTCTTTAGTGTTTTAAAATTTTTTATCAACATATTCAACATTTGTATTAATGTATGACAAACCATATTTGATGGTACATGGACATGATTTCTATTTAATTAACAATTTATTTAATAACACTTCATATACTACCTAAATAAGTGAAATAACCGATAAAAATCTCTATTTTCAAGAGAAACAGAGACAACAAAAGTTCAAAACCTCTTTGACCATCATCATATGTTAGTGAATGATGAAATTATTCAATAAAACAAGACTTTCATTTTTTTGAATATTTCTCAAAATATGTGGATTAACCCCTACGAAAATATTGAGTTTTCTATAAATATTCAATATACTGAAACTTATATTCTTTAATGTTTTTAAAAAATTATCAACACATTCTACATTTGTATTAATGTATGACAAACAATATTTGATGGTACATGGACATGATTTGTATTTAATTAACAATTTATTTAATAACACTTCATATACTACCTAAATAAGTGAAATAACCGATAAAAATCTCTATTTTAAAGAGAAACATAGACAACAAAAGTTCAAAACCTCTTTGACCATCATCATATGTTAGTGAACGATGAAATTATTAAATAAAACAAGATTTTCATTTTTTTGAATATTTCTCAAAATATGTGGGTTAACCCCTACGAAAATATTGAGTTTTCGATAAATATTCAATATACTGAAACTTAAATTCTTTAGTGTTTTTAAAAAATTATCAACACATTCTACATTTGTATTAATGTATGACAAATCATATTTGATGGTACATGGATATCATTTTTAATTAATTAACAATTTATTTAATGTAACAACTTATACTACCTAAATAAGTGAAATAACTGAAAAAAATCTCTATTTTCAAGAGAAACAGAGACAACAAAAGTTCAAAACCTCTTTGACCATCATCATATGTTAGTGAACGATGAAATTATTCAATAAAACAAGATTTTCATTTTTTTGAATATTTCTCAAAATATGTGGGTTAACCCCTACGAAAATATTGAGTTTTCGATAAATATTCAATATACTGAAACTTATATTCTTTAGTGTTTTTAAAAAATTATCAACACATTCTACATTTGTATTAATGTATGAAAAACCATATTTGATGGTACATGGATATCATTTTTAATTAATTAACAATTTATTTAATGTAACAACTTATACTACCTAAATAAGTGAAATAACTGAAAAAATCTCTATTTTTAAGAGAAACGGAGACAACAAAAGTTCAAAACCTCTTTGACCATCATCATATGTTAGTGAACGATGAAATTATTCAATAAAACAAGATTTTCATTTTTTTGAATATTTCTCAAAATATGTGGGTTAACCCCTACGAAAATATTGAGTTTTCGATAAATATTCAATATACTGAAACTTATATTCTTTAGTGTTTTTAAAAAATTATCAACACATTCTACATTTGTATTAATGTATGAAAAACCATATTTGATGGTACATGGACATGATTTCTATTTAATTAACAATTTATTTAATAACACTTCATATACTACCTAAATAAGTGAAATAACCGATAAAAATCTCTATTTTCAAGAGAAACAGAGACAACAAAAGTTCAAAACCTCTTTGACCATCATCATATGTTAGTGAACGATGAAATTATTCAATAAAACAAGATTTTCATTTTTTTGAATATTTCTCAAAATATGTGGGTTAACCCCTACGAAAATATTGAGTTTTCGATAAATATTCAATATACTGAAACTTATATTCTTTAGTGTTTTTAAAAAATTATCAACACATTCTACATTTGTATTAATGTATGAAAAACCATATTTGATGGTACATGGATATCATTTTTAATTAATTAACAATTTATTTAATGTAACAACTTATACTACCTAAATAAGTGAAATAACTGAAAAAATCTCTATTTTCAAGAGAAACGGAGACAACAAAAGTTCAAAACCTCTTTGACCATCATCATATGTTAGTGAACGATGAAATTATTCAATAAAACAAGATTTTCATTTTTTTGAATATTTCTCAAAATATGTGGGTTAACCCCTACGAAAATATTGAGTTTTCGATAAATATTCAATATACTGAAACTTATATTCTTTAGTGTTTTTAAAAAATTATCAACACATTCTACATTTGTAGTAATATATGACAAATCATATTTGAGGGTACATGGACATGATTTCTATTTAATTAACAATTTATCTAATAACACTTCATATACTACCTAAATAAGTGAAATAACCGATAAAAATCTCTATTTTCAAAAGAAACAGAGACAACAAAAGTTCAAAACCTCTTTGACCATCATCATATGTTAGAGAACGATGAAATTATTCAATAAAACAAGATTTTCATTTTTTTGAATATTTCTCAAAATATGTGGGTTAACCCCTACGAAAATATTGAGTTTTTGATAAATATTCAATATACTGAAACTTATATTCTTTAGTGTTTTTAAAAAATTATCAACACATTCTACATTTGTAGTAATATATGACAAATCATATTTGAGGGTACCTGGACATGATTTCTATTTAATTAACAATTTATCTAATAACACTTCATATACTACCTAAATAAGTGAAATAACCGATAAAAATCACTATTTTCAAGAGAAACAGAGACAACAAAAGTTCAAAACCTCTTTGACCATCATCATATGTTAGTGAACGATGAATTTATTCAATAAAACAAGATTTTTATTTTTTTGAATATTTCTCAAAATATGTGGGTAACCCTTACGAAAATGTTGAGTTTTTGATAAATATTCAATATACTGAAATTTATATTCTTTAGTGTTTTTAAAAAATTATCAACACATTCTACATTTGTATTAATGTATGACAAACCATATTTGATGGTACATTGACATGATTTTTAATTAATGAACAATTTATTTAAAAAACATCATATACTACCTAAATAAGTGAAATAACCAAAAAATGTTTCAAGAGAAACGGAGACACCAAAAGTTCAAAACCTCTTTGACCATCATCATATGTTAGTGAACGTTGAAATTATTCAATAAAACAAGATTTTCATTATTTGAATATTTCTCAAAATATGTGGGTTAACCCCTATGAAAATATTGAGTTTTCGATAAATATTCAATATACTGAAACTTATATTCTTTAGTGTTTTTAAAAAATTATCAACACATTCTACATTTGTATTAGTGTATGAAAAATCATATTTGATGGTACATGGACATGATTTCTATTTAATTAACAATTTATCTAATAACACTTCATATACTACCTAAATAAGTGAAATAACCGATAAAAATCACTATTTTCAAGAGAAACAGAGACAACAAAAGTTCAAAACCTCTTTGACCATCATCATATGTTAGTGAACGATGAAATTATTCAATAAAACAAGATTTTTATTTTTTTAATATTTCTCAAAATATGTGGGTTAACCCCTACGAAAATAATGAGTTTTCGATAAATATTCAATATACTGAAACTTATATTCTTTAGTGTTTTTAAAAAATTATCAACACATTCTACATTTGTATTAATGTATGACAAACCATATTTGATGGTACATGGATATCATTTTTAATTAATTAACAATTTATTTAATGTAACAACTTATACTACCTAAATAAGTGAAATAACTGAAAAATCTCTATTTTCAAGAGAAAGGGAGACAAAAAAAGTTCAAAACCTCTTTGACCATCATCATATGTTAGCGAACGATGAAATTATTCAATAAAACAAGATTTTCATTTTTCTGATTTTTTCTCAAAATATGTGGGTTAACCCCTACGAAAATATTGAGTTTTTGATAAATATTCAATATACTGAAACTTATATTCTTTAGTGTTTTTAAAAAATTATCAACACATTCTACATTTGTAGTAATATATGACAAATCATATTTGAGGGTACATGGACATGATTTCTATTTAATTAACAATTTATCTAATAACACTTCATATACTACCTAAATAAGTGAAATAACCGATAAAAATCTCTATTTTCAAGAGAAACAGAGACAACAAAAGTTCAAAACCTCTTTGACCATCATCATATGTTAGTGAACGATGAAATTATTCAATAAAACAAGATTTTCATTTTTTTGAATATTTCTCAAAATATGTGGGTTAACCCCTACGAAAATATTGAGTTTTCGATAAATATTCAATATACTGAAACTTATATTCTTTAGTGTTTTTAAAAAATTATCAACACATTCTACATTTGTATTAATCTATGAAAAACAATATTTGATGGTACATGGACATGATTTCTATTTAATTAACAATTTATTTAATAACACTTCATATACTACCTAAATAAGTGAAATAACCGATAAAAATCTCTATTTTCAAGAGAAACAGAGACAACAAAAGTTCAAAACCTCTTTGACCATCATCATATGTTAGTGAACGATGAAATTATTCAATAAAACAAGATTTTCATTTTTTTGAATATTTCTCAAAATATGTGGGTTAACCCCTACGAAAATATTGAGTTTTCGATAAATATTCAATATACTGAAACTTATATTCTTTAGTGTTTTTAAAAAATTATCAACACATTCTACATTTGTATTAATCTATGAAAAACAATATTTGATGGTACATGGACATGATTTCTATTTAATTAACAATTTATTTAATAACACTTCATATACTACCTAAATAAGTGAAATAACCGATAAAAATCTCTATTTTCAAGAGAAACAGAGACAACAAAAGTTCAAAACCTCTTTGACCATCATCATATGTTAGTGAACGATGAAATTATTCAATAAAACAAGATTTTCATTTTTTTGAATATTTCTCAAAATATGTGGGTTAACCCCTACGAAAATATTGAGTTTTCGATAAATATTCAATATACTGAAACTTATATTCTTTAGTGTTTTTAAAAAATTATCAACACATTCTACATTTGTATTAATCTATGAAAAACAATATTTGATGGTACATGGACATGATTTCTATTTAATTAACAATTTATTTAATAACACTTCATATACTACCTAAATAAGTGAAATAACCGATAAAAATCTCTATTTTCAAGAGAAACAGAGACAACAAAAGTTCAAAACCTCTTTGACCATCATCATATGTTAGTGAACGATGAAATTATTCAATAAAACAAGATTTTCATTTTTTTGAATATTTCTCAAAATATGTGGGTTAACCCCTACGAAAATATTGAGTTTTCGATAAATATTCAATATACTGAAACTTATATTCTTTAGTGTTTTTAAAAAATTATCAACACATTCTACATTTGTATTAATCTATGAAAAACAATATTTGATGGTACATGGACATGATTTCTATTTAATTAACAATTTATTTAATAACACTTCATATACTACCTAAATAAGTGAAATAACCGATAAAAATCTCTATTTTCAAGAGAAACAGAGACAACAAAAGTTCAAAACCTCTTTGACCATCATCATATGTTAGTGAACGATGAAATTATTCAATAAAACAAGATTTTCATTTTTTTGAATATTTCTCAAAATATGTGGGTTAACCCCTACGAAAATATTGAGTTTTCGATAAATATTCAATATACTGAAACTTATATTCTTTAGTGTTTTTAAAAAATTATCAACACATTCTACATTTGTATTAATCTATGAAAAACAATATTTGATGGTACATGGACATGATTTCTATTTAATTAACAATTTATTTAATAACACTTCATATACTACCTAAATAAGTGAAATAACCGATAAAAATCTCTATTTTCAAGAGAAACAGAGACAACAAAAGTTCAAAACCTCTTTGACTATCATCATATGTTAGTGAACGATGAAATTATTCAATAAAACAAGATTTTCATTTTTTTGAATATTTCTCAAAATATGTGGGTTAACCCCTACGAAAATATTGAGTTTTCGATAAATATTCAATATACTGAAACTTATATTCTTTAGTGTTTTAAAAAAATTATCGACACATTCTACATTTGTATTAGTGTATGAAAAATCATATTTGATGGTACATGGACTTGATTTCTATTTAATTAACAATTTATCTAATAACACTTCATATACTACCTAAATAAGTGAAATAACCGATAAAAATTTTTATTTTCAAAAGAAATAGAAACAAAAAAAGTTCAAAACCTCTTTGACCATCATCATATGTTAGCGAACGATGAAATTATTCAATAAAACAAGATTTTCATTTTTTTGATTTTTTCTCAAAATATGTGGGTTAACCCCTACGAAAATATTGAGTTTTCGAGAAATATTCAATTTACTGAAACTTATATTCTTTAGTGTTTTTAAAAAATTATCAACACTTTCTAATTTTGTATTAATGTATGAAAAACCATATTTGATGGTACATGGACATGATTTCTATTTAATTAACAATTTATCTAATAACACTTCATATACTATCTAAATAAGTGAAATAACCGATAAAAATCTCTATTTTCAAAAGAAATACAGACAAAAAAAGTTCAAAACCTCTTTGACCATCATCATATGTTAGCGAACGATGAAATTATTCAATAAAACAAGATTTTCATTTTTTTGAATTTTTCTCAAAATATGTGGGTTAACCCCTACGAAAATATTGAGTTTTCGAGAAATATTCAATATACTGAAACTTATATTCTTTAGTGTTTTTAAAAAATTATCAACACATTCTACATTTGTATTAATGTATGAAAAACCATATTTGATGGGACATGGACATGATTTCTATTTAATTAACAATTTTTAATAACACTTTCATATACTACCAAAATAAGTAAAATAACCGAAAAATCTCTATTTTCAAGAGAAACAGAGACAACAAAAGTTCAAAACCTCTTTGACCATCATCATATGTTAGTGAACGATGAAATTATTCAATAAAACAAGATTTTCATTTTTTTGAATATTTCTCAAAATATGTGGGTTAACCCCTAAGAAAATATTGAGTTTTCTATAAATATTCAATATACTGAAACTTATATTCTTTAGTGTTTTTAAAAAATTATCAACACATTCTACATTTGTATTAATGTATGATAAAC
>MU107344.1:13649-30143 GCA_012274485.2 Sinapis alba
TAGACCCATCAGTACATGAAAATTGACCCATCGTACAGATAGGCTGATACGATCAACCATCCGTACCGCCTGGATGGACCTATTACTGTCCAGCCTGGTCCATAACGCCATGGAAAATCAACCCATACATACTGATAGGCTGATATGATCAGCCTTAACCGTACTGAATGGAAGGATTTAACTCAACCGACCATAGACTGTCCAAACTGGACCCATCAGTACATGAAAATTGACCCATCGTACAGATAGGCTGATACGATCAACCATCCGTACTGCCTGGATGGACCTATTACTATCCAGCCTGGTCCATACATACTGATAGGCTGATATGATCAGACTTAAACGAACTGAATGGAAGGATTTAACTCAACGGACCATGGACTGTCCAGACTGGCCCCATTAGTACATGAAAAATGACCCATACATGCGGATATGATGATATGATTAGCGATCCCTACTGCCTGGATGGACTAAGAACTGTCTCGACTGGTCCATCAGGCCATGAAAAATCGACTCATACGTACTGATAGGCTAATATGATCAGCCTTAACAATACTGAATGGAAGGATTTAACTCAACAGACCATGGACTGTCCGGACTGGTCCGATCAGTACATAAAAAATGACCCATACGTACTGATAGGCTGATACGATCAGCCATTCGTACTGCCTGGAAGGACCAAGGACTGTCCAGACTGGTCCCTCAGGCCATGAAAAATTGACTAATACGTATTGATAAGTTGATATGATCATCCTTAACCGTACTAAAGGGAATGATTTAACTCAACGGACCATGGACTGTCCAAAATGGATCCATCAGTACACGAAAAATGACCCATACGTACAGATAGGCTGATATAATCAGCCATCCGTACTGCGTGGATGGACCTATTACTGTCCAGCCTGGTCCATCAGGCCATGAAAAATCAACCCATACGTACTGATAGGCTGATATGATCTGCCTTAACCGGACTGAATGGAATGATCTAACTTAACGGACCATGGACTGTCCAGACTGGTCCCGACAGTACATGAAAATGACCCATACGTACTGATAGGCTGGTACGATCAGCCATCCGTACTGCCCGGGAGGACCAAGGACTGTCCAGACTGGTCCATCAGGCCATGAAAAATCGACCCATACGTACTGATAGGCTGAAATGATCAGCCTTATCCAAACTGATGGAAGGATTTAACTCAACGGACCATAGGTTGTCTGGACTGGTCCGATCAGTACATGAAAAATGACATGTACATACTGATAGGCTGATACGATCAACCATTCATACTGCCTAAAAGGACCAAAGACTGTTCAGAGTGGTCCATCAGGCCATGAAAAATCGACTCATACGTACTGATAGGCTGATAAGATTAGCCTTAACCATACTGAATGGAAGGATTTAACTCAACGGACCATGGACTGTCCATACTTGTCCTAATAGTACATGAAAATGACCCATACATACTGATAGGCAGGTACGATCAGCCATCCGTACTGCCTGGAAGGACCAAGGACTGTTCAGACTGGTCCATCAGGCCATCAAAAATCGACCCATACGTACTGATAGTCTGAAATGATAAGCCTTATCCAAAATGGAAGGATTTAACTTAACAGACTATGGACTGTCCGGACTGGTCCCATCAGTACATGAAAAATGACCCATATGTACTGATAGGCTGGTACGATCAGCCATCCGTACTGCCTTGAAGGACCAAGGACTTTTCCAGACTGGTCCATCAGGCCATGAAAAATCGACCCATACGTACTGATAGGTTGAAATGATCAGCCTTATCCAAACTGAATGGAAGGATTTAACTCAACGAACCATAGGTTGTCCGGACTGGTCTGATCAGTACATGAAAAATGACATGTACGTACTTATAGGCTGATACGATCAGCCATTCGTTATGCCTGGAAGGACCAAGGACTGTCCAGACTGGTACATAAGGCCATGAAAAATTGACTCAAACGTACTAATAGGCTGATATGATCAGGCTTAACCGTACTGAAGGGAAGGATTTAACTCAACAGACCATGGACTGTCCAATATAGACCCATCAGTACATGAAAATTGACCCATCGTACAGATAGGCTGATACAATCAACCATCCGTACCGCCTGGATGGACCTATTACTGTCCAGCCTGGTCCATAACGCCATGGAAAATCAACCCATACATACTGATAGGCTGATATGATCAGCCTTAACAGTACTGAATGGAAGGATTTAACTCAACCAACCATAGACTGTCCAAACTGGACCCATCAGTACATGAAAATTGATCCATCGTACAGATAGGCTGATACGATCAACCATTCGTACTGCCTGGATGGACCTATTACTGTCCAGCCTGGTCCATAAGGACATGGAAAATCAACCCATACATACTGATAGGCTGATATAATCAGGCTTAAACGAATTAAATGGAAGGATTTAACTCAACGGACCATGGACTGTCCAGACTGGCCCCATTAGTACATGAAAAATGACCCATACATGCGGATATGATGATATGATTAGCCATCCCTACTGCCTGGATGGACTAAGAACTGTCTTGACTGGTCCATCAGGCCATGAAAAATCGACTCATACGTACTGATAGGCTGATATGATCAGCCTTAACAGTACTGAATGGACGGATTTAACTCAACAGACCATGGACTGTCCGGACTGGTCCGATCAGTACATGAAAAATGACCCATTCGTACTGATAGGCTGATACGATCAGCCATTCGTACTGCCTGGAAGGACCAAGGACTGTCCAGACTTGTCCATTAGGCCAGGAAAAATCGACCCATACGTAATGATAGGATGAAATGATCAGCCTTAACAGTACTGAATGGAAGGATTTAACTCAACTGACCATGGACTGTCCGGACTGGTCAGATCAGTACATGAAAAATGACCCATACGTACAGATAGGCTGATACGATCAGCCATTCGTATTGCCTGGAAGGACCAAGGACTGTCCAGACTGGTCCCTCAGGCCATGAAAAATTGACTCATACATATTGATAAGCTGATATGATCATCCTTAACCGTACTGAAGGGAATGATTTAACTCAACGGACCATGGACTGTGCAAAATGGACCCATCTGTACACGAAAAATGACCCATACGTACAGATAGGCATATACAATCAGCCATCCGTACTGCGTGGATGGACCTATTACTGTCCAGCCTGGTCCATCAGGCCATGAAAAATCAACCCATACGTACTGATAGGCTGATATGATTATCCTTAACCATACTGAATGGAATGATATAACTTAACGGACCATGGACTGTCCAGACTGGTCCCAACAATATATGAAAAATGACATGTACATACTGATAGGCTGATACGATCAACCATTCGTACTGCCTAAAAGCACCAAAGACTGTCCAGACTGGTCCATCAGGCCATGAAAAATCGACTCATACGTACTGATAGGCTGATAAGATTAGCCTTAACCATACTGAATGGAAGGATTTAACTCAACGGACCATGGACTGTCCATACTTGTCCAAATAGTACATGAAAATGACCCATACATACTGATAGGCTGATACGATCAGCCATCCGTACTGCTTGGAAGGACCAAGGACTGTCCAGACTGGTCTATCAGAACATGAAACATAGACCCATACGTACTGATGGGCTTATATGATCAGCCCTATCTGTACTGAATGGAAGAATTTAATTCAACAGACCATGGACTGTCCAGACTTGTCCCATGGTTACATTAAAAATGACCATACGTACTGATAGAGGCTGGTACGATCAGCCATCCGTAGTGCCTAAAAGGACCAAGGACTGTCCAAACTGGTCCATTAGGCCATGAAAATTTGACTAATAAGTACTGATAGGCTGATATTACCATCCTTAACCATACTGGATGGAAGGATTTAACTCAACGGACCATGGACTGTCCGTACTGGTCCCATCAGTACATGAAAAATGACCCACACGTACTCATAGGCTGGAACGATCAGCTTTCCGTACTGCCGGGAATGACCAAGGACTGTCCAGCCTGGTTCATCAGGCCATGAAAAGTCGACGCATACGAACTGATAGGCTGATATGATCAGCCTTAACCATACTGAATGGAAGGATTTAACTCAGCGAACCATGGACTGTCCGGACTGGTCATGTCAGTACATGAAAAATGACCCATATGTACTGATAGGCTGGTACGATCAGCCATTCATACTTCCTGGAAGGAATAAGGACTGTCCAGACTGGTCCATCAGGCCATGAAAAATCGACCCATACGTACTGATAGGTTGATATGATCAGCCTTAACCGAACTGAAAGGAAGGATTTAACTCAACGGACCATGGACTGTCCAAAGTGGTCCCATCAGTACATTAAAAATGACCCATACGTACAGATAGGATGATACGATCAACCATCCGTACTACCTGGAAGGATCAAAGACTGTCAAGACTGGTCCACCAGGCCATGAAAAATCGACTCTTACGTACTGATAGGCTGATATGATCAGCCTTAACCGTACTAAAAGGAAGGATTTAACTCAACGGACCATGGACTGTCCAAACTGGTCCCATCAGTACATGAAAAATGACCCATACGTACTGATAGGCTGATATGATCAGCCATTTGTACTGCCTGGAAGGACAAAGGACTGTCCAGACTGGTCCATCAGGCCATGAAAAATCGACTCATACGTACTGATAGGCTGATCTGATCAGCCTTAACCGTACTGAAAGGAAGGATTTAACTCAACAGACCATGGACTGTCCAAACTGGTTCCATCAGTACATGAAAAATGACCCATACGTACTGATAGGCTGGTACGATCAGCCATTCGTACTGCCTGGAAGGACCAAAGACTGTCCAAACTGGTCCATCAGGCCATGAAAAATTGACCCATAAGTACTGATAGGCTGAAATGATCAGCCTTATCAAAATTGAATGGAAGGTTTTAACTCAACACACCATGGAATGTCCGGACTGGTCCCATCAGGCCATGAAAAGTCGACCCATACGTATTGATAGGCTGATATGATCAGCCTTAACCATACTGAATGGAAGGATATAAATCAGCGAACCATGGACTGTCCAGACTGGTCATGTCAGTATATGAAAAATTACCCATACGTACTGATAGGCTGGTACGATCAGCCATTCGTGCTTCCTGGAAGGACCAAGGACTGTCTAGACTGGTCCAACAGGCCATGAAAAAGCGAGTCATACGTACTGATAGGCTGCTATGATCAGCCTTAACCATACTGAATGGAAGGATTTAACTCAACGGACCATGGACTGTCCATACTGGCCCCATCAGTACATGAAAAATGACCCATACGTACTGATAGGCTGATACGATCAGCCATCCATACTGCCTGGGTGGACCAAGGACTGTCCAGCCTTGTCCATCAGGCCATGAAAAATCGCCTCATACGTACTGATAGGCTGATATGATCAGCCTTAACCGTACTGAAAGGAAGGATTTAACTCAACGGACCATGGACTGTCCAAAGTGGTCCCATCAGTACATGAAAAATAACCTGCACGTACTGATAGGCTAGTACGATCAGCCATTCGTACTGTCTGGAAGGACCAAGGACTGCCAGACAGGTCCATCGGGCCATGAAAAATTGACCCATAAGTACTGATAGGATGAAATGATCAGCCTTATCAAAATTGAATGGAAGGTTTTAACTCAACACACCATGGAATGTCCGGACTGGTCCCATGAGTACATAAAAAATGACCCATACGTACTGATAGGCTGATACGATCAGCCATTTGTACTGCCAGGAATGACCAAGAACTGTCCGGACTGGTCCATCAGGCCATGAAAAATTGACTCATACGTACTGATTGGCTGATATGATCATCCTTTACCATACTGAAAGGAAGGATTTAACTCAACTGGTCCCATCAGTACATGAAAAATGACCCATACGTACAAATAGGCTGCAACGATCAGCCATCCGTACTGCCTGGGTGGAGCAATACTGTCAAAACTGGTCCCATCAGTAAATGAAAAATGATCCATACGTACTGATAGGCTGATACGACCAGCCATTCGTACTGCATGGACGAACCAAAAACTGTCCAGACTGGTCCATTAGGCCACGAAAAATCAACCCATACGTACAGATAGGTTGATATGATCAGACTTAACCGTACTGAATTGAGGGATTTAACTCAACGGACCATGGACTGTCCGGACTGGTCCCATCAGTACTTGAAAAATGACCCATACGTACTGATAGGCTGGAACGATCAGCCATCCGTACTGCCTGGAAGGACCAAGGACTGTCCAGACTGGTCCATCAGGCCATGAAAAATCAACCCATACGTACTGATAGGCTGAAACGATTAGCCTTATCCAAACTGAATTGAAGCATTTAACTCAACGGACCATGGACTGTCCGGACTGGTCCCATCAGTACATGAAAAATAACCCATACGTACTGATAGGCTGATACAATCAGCAATAAGTACTGCCTGGAAGGACCAAGGACTGTCCAGACTGGTCCATCAGTACATGAAAAATGACCCATACATACTGATAAGCTGATACGATAAGCCATCCAGACTGCATGGATGGACCAAGGACTGTCCAGACTGGTCCATCAGGCCATGAAAAATCAACCCATACGTAATGATAGGATGATATGATCAGCCTTAACCGTACTGAATTGAAGGATTTAACTCAACGGACCAAGGACTGTCCAGACTGATCAATCAGGCCATGAAAAATCAACCCATACGTACTGATAGGCTGATATGATCAGCCTTAACCGTACTGAATGGAAGGATTTTATTCAACGATTTTTTATGGCCTGGTGGACCAGTCTGGATAGTCCTTGGTCCTTCCAGGCAGTACGAATGGCTGATCGTATCAGCCAATCAGTACGTATGGGTCATTTTTCATGTACTGATGGGACCAGTATGGACTGTCCATTGTCCGTTGAGTTCAATCCTTCCATTCAGTATGGTTAAGGCTGATCATATTAGCCTATCAGTACGTATGAGTCGATTTTTCATGGCCTGATGGACCAGTTTGGACAGTCCTTCGTCCTTCCAGGAAGTACAAATGGCTGATCGTACCAGCCTATCAGTACGTCTGGGTCATTTTTCATGTACTGACATGACCAGTCCGGACAGTCCATGGTTCGCTGAGTTAAATCCTTCCATTCAGTTTGTTTAAGCCTGATCATATCAGCCTATCAGTATGTATGGGTTGATTTTCCATGGCCTTATGGACCAGGCTGGACAGTAATAGGTCCATCCAGGCGGACGGATGGTTGATCGTATCAGCCTATCTGTACGATGGGTCAATTTTCATGTACTGATGGGTCCAGTTTGGACAGTCCATGGTCCGTTGAGTTAAATCATTCCCTTCAGTACGGTTAAGGATGATCATATCAGCTTATCAATACGTATGAGTCAATTTTTCATGGCCTGAGGGACCAGTCTGCACAGTCCTTGGTCCTTCCAGGCAGTACGAATGGCTGATCGTATCAGCCTATCTGTACGTATGGGTCATTTTCATGTACTGATCGGACTAGTCCGGACAGTCCATGGTCTGTTGAGTTAAATCTTTCTATTCAGTACTGTTAAGGCTTATCATTTCAGCCTATCAATACGTATGGGTCGATTTTTCAGGCCTAATGGACAAGTCTGGACAGTCCTTGGTCCTTCCAGGCAGTACGAATGGCTGATCGTATCAGCCTATCAGTACGTATGGGTCATTTTTCATGTACTGATCGGACCAGTCCGGACAGTCCATGGTCTGTTGAGTTAAATCCTTCCATTCAGTACTGTTAAGGCTGATCATATCAGCCTATCAGTACGTATGAGTCGATTTTTCATGGCCAGATGGACCAGTCGAGACAGTTCTTAGTCCATCCAGGCAGTAGGGATGGCTAATCATATCATCATATCCACATGTATGGATCATTTTTCATGTACTAATGGGGCCAGTGTGGACAGTCCATGTCCGTTGAGTTAAATCCTTCCATTCAGTTCGTTTAAGCCTGATCATATCAGCCTATCAGTATGTATGGGTTGATTTTCCATGGCCTTATGGACCAGGCTGGACAGTAAAAGGTCCATCCCGGCGGTACGGATGGTTGATCGTATCAGCCTATCTGTACGATGGGTCAATTTTCATGTACTGATGGGTCCAGTTTGGACAGTCCATGGTCCGTTGAGTTAAATCCTTCCCTTCAGTACGGTTAAGCCTGATCATATCAGCCTATTAGTACGTATGAGTCGATTTTTCATGGCCTGATGTACCAGTCTGGACAGTCCTTGGTCCTTCCAATCAGAACGAATGGCTGATCTTATCAGCCTATCAGTACGTACATGTATTTTTTCATGTACTGATCGGACCAGTCCGGACAATCTATGGTCCATTGAGTTAAATCCTTCCATTCAGTTTGGATAAGGCTAATCATATCAGCCTATCAGTACGTATGAGTCGATTTTTCATGGCCTGATGGACCACTCTGGACAGTGTTTGGTCCTTTTAGGCAGTACGAATGGTTGATCATATCAGCCTATCAGTATGTACATGTCATTTTTCATGTACTGATCGGACCAGTCCAGACAACCTATGGTCCGTTGAGTTAAATCTTTCCATCAGTTTGGATAAGGCTGATCATTTCAGCCTATCAGTA
Organism: Sinapis alba; assembly: GCA_012274485.2. Taxonomy (NCBI): domain Eukaryota; kingdom Viridiplantae; phylum Streptophyta; class Magnoliopsida; order Brassicales; family Brassicaceae; genus Sinapis; species Sinapis alba. The sequence continues at coordinate 22,294 of MU107344.1, forward strand.
CGTATGGGTCGATTTTGCATGGCCTGATGGACCAGTCTGGACAGTCCTTGGTCCTTCCAGGCACTACGGATGGCTGATCGTACCAGCCTATCAGTACGTATGGGTCATTTTCATGTACTGTTGATCGTATCAGCCTATCAGTATGTATGGGTCATTTTCATGTACTACGGATGGCTGATCGTACCAGCCTATCAGTCTGGACAGTCCATGGTCCGTTAAGTTAGATCATTCCATTCAGTACGGTTAAGGCTGATCATATCAGCCTATCAGTACGTATGGGTTGATTTTTCATGGCCTGATGGACCAGGCTGGACAGTAATAGGTCCATCCATGCAGTACGGATGGCTGATTGTATAAGCCTATCTGTACGTATGGGTCATTTTTCGTGTACTGATGGGTCCATTTTGGACAGTCCATGGTCCGTTGAGTTAAATCATTCCCTTCAGTACGGTTAAGGATGATCATATCAGTTTATCAATACGTATGAGTCAATTTTTTCATGGCTTGAGGGACCAGTCTGGACAGTCCTTGGTCCTTCCAGGCAGTACGAATGGCTGATCGTATCAGCCTATCTGTACGTATGGGTCATTTTTCATGTACTGATCGGACCAGTCCGGACAGTCCATGGTCTGTTGAGTTAAATCCTTCCATTCAGTACTGTTAAGGCTTATCATTTCAGCCTTTGAGTACGTATGGGTCGATTTTTCATGGCCTAATGGATAAGTCTGGACAGTCCTTGGTCCTTCCAGGCAGTAAGAATGGCTGATCGTATCAGCCTATCAGTATGTATGGGTCATTTTTCATGTACTGATTCGGACCAGTCCGGGCAGTCCTTGGTCTGTTGAGTTAAATCCTTCCATTCAGTACTGTTAAGGCTGATCATATCAGTACGGACTGGTCCCATCAGTACATGAAAAATGACCCATACGTACAGATAGGCTGATACGATCAGCCATTCTTACTGCGTGGAAGGACCAAGGACTGTCCAGACTTATCCATTAGGCCATGAAAAATCGACCCATACGTACTCAAAGGCTGAAATGATAAGCCTTAACAGTACTGAATGGAAGGATTTAACTCAACAGACCATGGACTGTCCGGACTGGTCCGATCAGTACATGAAAAATGACCCATACTTGTTGATATGATAATACGATTAGCCATCCGTACTTCCTGGATGGACAAAGGACTGTCCAAACTAGTCCATAAGGCCATGAAAAATCAACCCATATATACTGATAGGCTGATATGATTAGCCTTAACCGTACTGAATGGAAGGATTTATCCCAACGGACAATGAACTGTCCAAACTGGTCCCATCAGTACATGAAAAATGACCCATACGTACTGATAGGCTCATACGATCAGCCATCCGTACTGCCTGGATGCACCAAGGACTGTCCAGCCTGGTCCATCAGAGCATGAAAAATCGACCCATACGTACTGATAGGCTTATATAATCAGCCTTAAGCGTACTGAATTGAAGGATATAACTCAACGGACCATGGACGGTCTGGACTGGTCCCATCAGTACATGAGAAATTACCATACGTACTGTTAGGCTGATCTGATCAGCCATCCGTACTGCCTAGATGGACCAAGGACTGTCAAGACTGGTCCTTCAGGCCATGAAAAATCGACCCATACGTACTGATAGGCTGATATAATCAGCCTTAACCGTACTGAAGTGAAGGATTTAACTCAACGGACCATGGACTGTCCAGACTGGTCCCATCAGTACATGAAAAATGACCCATACTTGTTGATATGATGATATGATTAGCCATCCGTACTGCCTGGATGGACAAAGGACTGTCCAAACTAGTCCATAATGCCATGAAAAATTGACCCATATATACTGATAGGCTGATATGATTAGCCTTAACCGTACTGAATGGAAGGATTTATCTCAACGGACCATGAACTTTCCAAACTGGTCTCATCAGTACATGAAAAATGACCCATACGTACTGATAGGCTCATACGATAAGCCATCTGTACTGCCTGGATTCACCAAGGACTGTCCAGCCTAGTCCATCAGAGCATGAAAAATCGACCCATACGTACTGATAGGCTTATATAATCAGCTTTAACCGTACTGAATTGAAGGATTTAACTCAGCAGACCATGGACGGTCTGGACTGGTCCCATCAGTACATGAGAAATTACCATACGTACTTATAGGCTCATACGATCAGCCATCCGTACTGCCTGGATGCACCAAGGACTATCCAGCCTGGTCCATCAGAGCATGAAAAATCGACCCATACGTACTGATAGGCTTATATAATCAGCCTTAACCGTTCTGAATTGAAGGATATAACTCAACAGACCATGGACGGTCTGGACTGGTCCCATCAGTACATGAGAAATTACCATACGTACTGATAGGCTGATCGGATCAGCCATCCGTACTGCCTTGATGGACCAAGGACTGTCAAGACTGGTCCTTCAGGCCATGAAAAATCGACCCATACGTACTGATAGGCTGATATAATCAGCCTTAACCGTACTGAAGTGAAGGATTTAACTCAACGGACCATGGACTGTCCAGACTGGTCCCATCAGTACATGAAAAATGACCCATACTTGTTGATATGATGATAAGATTAGCCATCCGTACTGCCTGGATGGAAAAAGGACTGTCCAAACTAGTCCATAAGGCCATGAAAAATTGACCCATATATAATGATAGGCTGATATGATTAGCCTTAACCGTACTGAATGGAAGGATTTATCTCAACGGACCATGAACTGTCCAAACTGGTCCCATCAGTACATGAAAAATGACCCATACGTCCTGATAGGCTCATACGATCAGCCATCCGTACTGCCTGGATGCACCAACGACTGTCAAGCCTGGTCCATCATAGCATGAAAAATCGACCCATACGTACTGATAGGCTTATATGATCAGCCTTAACCATACTGAAGGGAAGGATTTAACTCAACGGACCATAAACTGTCCGGACTGGTCCCAACAGTACCTAAAAAATGACCCATACGTACTGATAGGCTGGTACGATCAGCCATCCGTACTGCCTGGAAGGACAAGGGACTGTCCAGACTGGTCCATCAGGCCATGAAAAATCAATACATACGTACTGATAGGCTTATATGATCAGCCTTAACCGTACTGAATTAAAGGATATAACACAAGGACCATGAACTGTCTGGACTGGTCCCACCAGTACATGAAAATTGACCCATACGAACTGATAGGCTTATCTGATCAGCCATCCGTACTGCCTGGATGGACCAAGGACTGTTCAGACTGGTCCATCAGGCCATGAAAAATCGACTCATACGCACTGATAGACAGATATGATCAGCCATAACTGTACTGAAAGGAAGGATTTATCTCAACGGACCATGAACTGTCCAAACTGGTCCAAGCAGTACATTAAAAATGACCCATACGTACTGATAGGCTCATACGATCAGCCATCCGTACTGCCTGGATGCACCAAGGACTGTCCACCCTGGTCCATCAGGGCATGAAAAATCGACCCATACGTACTGATAGGCTTATATAATCAGCCTTAACCGAACTGAATTGAAGGATATAACTCAACGGACCATGGACAGTCTGGACTGGTCCCATCAGTACATGAGAAATTACCCTATGTACTGATAGGCTGATCTGATCAGCCATCCGTACTGCCTGGATGGGCCAAGGACTGTCAAGACTGGTCCTTCAGGCCATGAAATATCGACCCATACGTTCTGATAGGCTGATATAATCAGCCTTAACCGTACTGAAGTGAAGGATTTAACTCAACGGACCATGGACTGTCCGGACTGGTCCCATCAGTACATGAAAAATCACCCATACTTGTTGATATGATGATACGATTAGCCATCCGTACTGCCTGGATGGAAAAAGGACTGTCCAAACTAGTTCATAAGGCCATGAAAAATTGACCCATATATAATGATAGGCTGATATGATTAGCCTTAACCGTACTGAATGGAAGGATTTATCTCAACGGACCATGAACTGTCCAAACTGGTCCCATCAGTACATGAAAAATGACCCATACGTACTGATAGGCTCATACGATCAGCCATCCGTACTGCCTGTATGCACCAAGGACTGTCAAGCCTGGTCCATCAGAGCATGACAAATCGACCCATACATACTGATAGGCTTATATAATCAGCCTTAACCGTACTGAATTGAAGGATTTAACACAGCGGACCATGGACGGTCTGGACTGGTCCCATTAGTACATGAGAAATTACTATACGTACGGATTAGCTCATACGATCAGCAATCCGTACTGCCTGGATGCACCAAGGACTGTCCAGCCTGGTCCATCAGAGCATGAAAAATCGACCCATACGTACTGATAGGCTTATATAATCAGCCTTAACCGTACTGAATTGAAGGATATAACTTAACAGACCATGGACGGTCTGGACTGGTCCCATCAGTACATGAGAAATTACCATACGTACTGATAGGCTGATCTGATCAGCCATCCGTACTGCCTTGATGGACCAAGGACTGTCAAGACTGGTCCTTCAGGCCATGAAAAATCAACCCATACGTACTGATAGGCTGATATAATCAGCCTTAACCGTACTGAAGTGAAGGATTTAACTCAACGGACCATGGACTGTCCGGACTGGTCCCATTAGTACATGAAAAATCACCCATACTTGTTGATATGATGATACGATTAGCAATCCGTACTGCCTGGATGGAAAAAGGACTGTCCAAACTAGTCCATAAGGCCATGGAAAATTGACCCATATATAATGATAGGCTGATATGATTAGCCTTAACCGTACTGAATGGAAGGATTTATCTCAACGGACCATGAACTGTCCAAACTGGTCCCATCAGTACATGAAAAATGACCCATACGTACTGATAGGCTCATACAATCAGCCATCCATACTGCCTGGATGAACCAAGGAGTGTCAAGCCTGGTCCATCAGAGCATGAAAAATCGACCCATACGTACTGATAGGCTTATATAATCAGCCTTAACCGTACTAAATTGAAGGATTTAACACAGCGGACCATGGACGGTCTGGAATGGTCCCATCAGTACATGAGAAATTACCATACGTACTGATAGGCTGATCTGATCAGCCATCCGTACTGCCTGGATGCACCAAGGACTGTCCAGCCTGGTCCATCAGATCATGAAAAATCGACCCATACGTACTGATAGGCTTATATAATCAGCCTTAACCGTACTGAAGTGAAGGATTTTACTCAACGGACCATGGACTGTCCAGACTGGTCCCATCAGTACATGAAAAATGACCCATACTTGTTGATATGATGATATGATTAGCCATCCGTACTGCCTGGATGGAAAAAGGACTGTCCAAACTAGTCCATAAGGCCATGAATAATCGACCCATATATACTGATAGGCTGATATGATTAGCCTTAACCGTACTGAATGGAAGGATTTATCTCAACGGACCATGAAAATTGACCCATACGAACTGATAGGCTGATCTGATCAGCCATCCATACTGCCTGGATGGACCAAGGACTGTTCAGACTGGTCCATCAGGCCATGAAAAATCGACTTATACGTACTGATAGACTGATATGATCAGCCATAACCGTACTGAAAGGAAGGATTTATCTCAACGGACCATGAACTGTCCAAACTGGTCCCAGCAGTACATGAAAAATGACCCATACGTATTGATACGCTCATACGATCAGCCATCCGTACTGCCTGGATGCACCAAGGACTGTCCACCCTGGTCCATCAGAGCATGAAAAATCGACCCATACGTACTGATAGGCTGATATGATCAGCCTTAACCATACTGAATGGAAGGATTAACTCAGCGGACCATAAACTGTATGGGCTGGTCCCAACAGTACATGAAAAATGACCCATACGTACTGATAGGCTGGTACGATCAGCCATCCGTACTGCCTGGAAGGACCAAGGACTGTCCAGACTGGTCCATCAGGCCATGAAAAATCAACACATACATACTGATAGGCTGGTACGATCAACCATCCGTATTGCCTGGAAGGACTAAGGACTGTCCAGACTGGTCCATTAGGCCATGAAAAATCAACCCATACGTACTGATAGGCTGGTACGATCAACCATCCGTATTGCCTGGAAGGACCAAGGACTGTCAAGACTGGTCCATCAGACCATGAAAAATCAACCCATACGTACTGATAGTTTTATAAGATCAGCCTTAACGGTACTGAATTGAAGGATATAACTCAACGGACCATGAACTGTCTGGACTGGTCCCACCAGTACATGAAAATTGACCCATATGAACTGATAGGCTGATCTCATCATCCATCCGTACTGCTTGGATTGACCAAGGACTGTCAAGACTGGTCCATCAGGCCATGAAAAATCGACCCATACGTACTGATAGGCTGATATGATCAGCCTTAACCATACTGAATGGAAGGATTTAACTCAGCGGACCATAAACTATCCGGACTGGTCCCAACATTACATGAAAAATGACCCATACGTACTGATAGGCTGGTACGATCAGCCATCCGTACTTCCTGGAAGGACCAAGGACTGTCCAGACTGGTCCATCAGGCCATGAAAAATCAACCCGTACGTACTGATAGGCTGGTACGATCAGCAATCCGTATTGCCTGGAAGGACCAAGGACTGTCCAGACTGGTCCATCAGGCCATGAAAAATCAACCCATACGTACTGATAGGCTTATATGATCAGCCTTACCCGTACTGAATTGAAGGATATAACTCAACGGACCATGAACTGTCTGGACTGGTCCCACCAGTACATGAAAATTGACCCATACAAACTGATAGGCTGATCTGATCAGCCATCCGTACTACCTGGATGGACCAAGGACTGTCCAGACTGGTCCATCAGGCCATGAACAATCGACCCATACATACTGATAGGCTGATATGATCAGCCTGAACCGTACTGAATGGGAGGATTTAACTCAACGGACCATGTACTGTCCAGACTTGTCCCATCAGTACATGAAAAATGACCCACACATACTGATAGGCTGGTACGATTAGCCATCCGTACTGCCTGGATGGACCAAGGACTGTTCAGACTGGTCTATCAGGCCATGAAAAATCGACTCATACGCACTGATAGACAGATATGATCAGCCATAACTGTACTGAAAGGAAGGATTTATCTCAACGGACCATGAACTGTCCAAACTGGTCCAAGCAGTACATTAAAAATGACCCATACGTACTGATAGGCTCATACGATCAGCCATCCGTACTGCCTGGATGCACCAAGGACTGTCCACCCTGGTCCATCAGAGCATGAAAAATCGACCCATACGTACTGATAGGCTTATATAATCAGCCTTAACCGAACTGAATTGAAGGATATAACTCAACGGACCATGGACAGTCTGGACTGGTCCCATCAGTACATGAGAAATTACCATATGTACTGATAGGCTGATCTGATCAGCCATTCGTACTGCATGGATGGGCCAAGGACTGTCAAGACTGGTCCTTCAGGCCATGAAATATCGATCCATACGTTCTGATAGGCTGATATAATCAGCCTTAACCGTACTGAAGTGAAGGATTTAACACAACAGACCATGGACTGTCCGGACTGGTCCCATCAGTACATGAAAAATCACCCATACTTGTTGATATGATGATACGATTAGCCATCCGTACTGCCTGGATGGAAAAAGGACTGTCCAAACTAGTCCATAAGGCCATGAAAAATTGACCCATATATAATGATAGGCTGATATGATTAGCCTTAACCGTACTGAATGCAAGGATTTATCTCAACGGACCATGAACTGTCCAAACTGGTCCCATCAGTACATGAAAAATGACCCATACGTACTGATAGGCTCATAC
>MU107344.1:36776-52297 GCA_012274485.2 Sinapis alba
ATAGGCTGGTACGATAAGCCATCTGTACTGCCTGGAAGGACCAAGGACTGTCCAGACTGGTCCATCAGGCCATGAAAAATCAACCCATACGTACTGATAGGCTTATATGATCAGCCTTAACCGTACTGAATTAAAGGATATAACTCAACGGACCATGAACTGTTTGGAATGGTCCCACCAGTACATGAAAATTGACCCATACAAACTGATAGGCTGATCTGATCAGCCATCCGTACTGCCTGGATGGACCAAGGACTGCCCAGACTGGTCCATCAGGCCATCACAAATCAACCCATACGTACTGATATGCTTATATGATCAGCCTTAACCGTACTGAATTGAAGGATTTAACTCAACAGACCATGGACGGTCTGGACTGGTCCCATCAGTACATGAGAAATTACCATACTTACTGATAGGCTTATCTGATCAGCCATCCGTACTGCCTGGATGGACCGAGGACTGTCAAGACTGGTCCTTCAGGCCATGAAAAATCGACCCATACGTACTGATAGGCTGATATAATCAGCCTTAACCGTATTGAAGTGAAGGATTTAACTCAACAGACCATGTACTGTCCAGGCAGTACATAAAAAATGACCCATACTTGTTGATATGATGATACGATTAGCCATCCGTACTGCCTGGATGGAAAAAGGACTGTCCAAACTAGTACATAAGGCCATGAAAAATCAACCCATACGTACTGATAGGCTTATATGATTAGCCTTAACCGTACTGAATTAAAGGATATAACTCAACAGAACATGAACTGTCTGGACTGGTCCCACCAGCACATGAAAATTGACCCATACGAACTGATAGGCTGATCTAATCAGCCATCCGTACTGCCTGGCTGGACCAAGGACTGTCCAGACTGGTCCATCAGGCCATGAAAAATCGACCCATACATACTGATAGGCTGATATGATTAGCCTGAACCGTACTGAATGGAAGGATTTAACTCAACAGACCATGTACTGTCCAGACTTGTCCAATCAGTACATGACAAATGACCCATACGTGTTGATATGATGATACGATTAGCCATCCGTACTTCCTGGATGGACAAAGGACTGTCCAAACTAGTCCATAAGGCCATGAAATATCGACCCGTATATATTGATAGGCTGATATGATTAGCCTTAACCGTACTGAAAGGATGGATTTATCTCAACGGACCATGAACTGTCCAAACTGGTCCCAGCAGTACATGAAAAATGACCCATACGTAATGATAGGCTCATACGATCAGCCATTCGTACTGCCTGGATGCACCAAGGACTGTCCTGCCTGGTCCATCAGAGCATGAAAAATAGACCCATACGTACTGCATGGATTGACAAAGGACTGTCAAGACTGGTCCTACAGGCCATGAAAAATCGACCCATACGTACTGATAGGCTTATATAATCAGCATTAACCGTACTGAATGGAAGGATTTAACTCAGCGGACCATAAACTGTCCGGACTGGTCCAAACAGTACATGAAAAATGACCCATACGTTATGATAGGCTGGTACGATAAGCCATCTGTACTGCCTGGAAGGACCAAGGACTGTCCAGNGGCTGGTACGATAAGCCATCTGTACTGCCTGGAAGGACCAAGGACTGTCCAGACTGGTCCATCAGGCCATGAAAAATCAACCCATACGTACTGATAGGCTTATATGATCAGCCTTAACCGTACTGAATTAAAGGATATAACTCAACGGACCATGAACTGTTTGGAATGGTCCCACCAGTACATGAAAATTGACCCATACGAACTGATAGGCTGATCTGATCAGCCATCCGTACTGCCTGGATGGACCAAGGACTGCCCAGACTGGTCCATCAGGCCATGACAAATCAACCCATACGTACTGATATGCTTATATGATCAGCCTTAACCGTACTGAATTGAAGGATTTAACTCAACGGACCATGGACGGTCTGGACTGGTCCCATCAGTACATGAGAAATTACCATACTTACTGATAGGCTTATCTGATCAGCCATCCGTACTGCCTGGATGGACCGAGGACTGTCAAGACTGGTCCTTCAGGCCATGAAAAATCGACCCATACGTACTGATAGGCTGATATAATCAGCCTTAACCGTATTGAAGTGAAGGATTTAACTCAACAGACCATGTACTGTCCAGGCAGTACATGAAAAATGACCCATACTTGTTGATATGATGATACGATTAGCCATCCGTACTGCCTGGATGGAAAAAGGACTGTCCAAACTAGTACATAAGGCCATGAAAAATCAACCCATACGTACTGATAGGCTTATATGATCAGCCTTAACCGTACTGAATTAAAGGATATAACTCAACAGAACATGAACTGTCTGGACTGGTCCCACCAGCACATGAAAATTGACCCATACGAACTGATAGGCTGATCTAATCAGCCATCCGTACTGCCTGGCTGGACCAAGGACTGTCCAGACTGGTCCATCAGGCCATGGAAAATCGACCCATACATACTGATAGGCTGATATGATTAGCCTGAACCGTACTGAATGGAAGGATTTAACTCAACAGACCATGTACTGTCCAGACTTGTCCAATCAGTACATGACAAATGACCCATACGTGTTGATATGATGATACGATTAGCCATCCGTACTTCCTGGATGGACAAAGGACTGTCCAAACTAGTCCATAAGGCCATGAAATATCGACCCGTATATACTGATAGGCTGATATGATTAGCCTTAACCGTACTGAAAGGAAGGATTTATCTCAACGGACCATGAACTGTCCAAACTGGTCCCAGCAGTACATGAAAAATGACCCATACGTAATGATAGGCTCATACGATGAGCCATCCGTACTGCCTGGACGGACCAAGGACTGTCCAGACTGGTCCATCAGGCCATGAAAAATCAACCCATACGTACTGATAGGCTGGTACGATCAACCATCCGTATTGCCTGGCAGGACCAAGGACTGTCCAGACTGGTCCATCAGGCCATGAAAAATCAACCCATACGTACTGATAGTTTTATATGATCAGCCTTAACCGTACTGAATTGAAGGATATAACTCAACGGACCATGAACTGTCTGGACTGGTCCCACCAGTACATGAAAATTGACCCATACGAACTGATAGGCTGATCTGATCAGCCATCCGTACTGCCTGGATGGACCAAGGACTGTCTAGACTGGTCCATCAGGCCATGAAAAATCGACCCATACGTGTTGATAGGCTGATATGATCAGCCTTAACCATACTGAATGGAAGGATTTAACTCAACGGACCATAAACTGTCCGGACTGGTCCCAACAGTACATGAAAAATGATCCATACGTACTGATAGGCTGGTACGATCAACCATCCATACTGCTTGGAAGGACCAAGGACTGTCCAGACTGGTCCATCAGGCCTTGAAAAATCAACCCATACGTACTGATATGCTTATATGATCAGCCTTAACCGTACTGAATTAAAGGATATAACTCAACAGACCATGAACTGTCTGGACTGTTCCCACCAGTACATAAAAATTGACCCATACGAACTGATAGGCTGATCTGATCAACCATCCGTACTGCCTGGATGGACCAAGGACTGTCCAGACTGGTCCATCAGGGCATGAAAAATCGACCCATACATACTGATAGGCTGATATGATTATCCTGAACCGTACTGAATGGAAGGATTTAACTCAACAGACCATGGACGGTCTGGACTGGTCCCATCAGTACATGAGAAATTACCATACGTACTGAAAGGCTGATCTGATCAGCCATCCGTACTGCCTGGATGGACCAAGAACTGTCAAGACTGGTCTTTCAGGCCATGAAAAATCGACCCATACGTACCGATAGGATGATATAATCAGCCTTAACCGTACTGAAGTGAAGGATTTAACTCAACGGACCATGGACTGTCCGGACTGGTCCCATCAGTACATGAAAAATGACCCATACCTGTTGATATGATGATACGGTTAGCCATCCGTACTTCCTGGATGGACAAACGACTGACCAAACTAGTCCATAAGGCCATGAAAAATTGACCCATATATACTGATAGGCTGATATGATTAGCCTTAACCGTACCGAATGGAATGATTTATCTCAACGGACCATGAACTGTCCAAACTGGTCCCAGCAGTACATGAAAAATGACCCATACGTACTGATAGGCTCATACGATCAACCATCCGTACTGCCTGGATGCACCAAGGACTGTCCACCCTGGTCCATCAGAGCATGAAAAATTGACCCATACGTACTGATAGGCTGATATGATCAGCCTTAACTATACTGAATGGAAGGATTTAACTCAGCCGACCAAAAACTGTCCAGACTGGTCCCAACAGTACATGAAAAATGACCCATACGTACTGATAGGCTGGTACGATCAGCCATCCAAACTGCCTGGAAGGACCAAGGACTGTCCAGACTGGTCCATCAGGCCATGAAAAATCAACCCATACTTATTGATAGGCTGGTACGATCAGCCATCCGTATTGCCTGGAAGGAAAAAGGACTGTCCAGACTGGTCCACCAGGCCATGAAAAAACAACCCATATGTACTGATAGGCTTATATGATCAGCCTTAACCGTTCTGAATTGAAGGATAAAACTCAACGGACCATGAACTGTCTGGACTGGTCCCACCAGTACATGAAAATTGACCCATACGAACTGATAGGCTGATCTGATCAGCCATCCGTACTGCCTGGATGGACCAAGGACTGTCCAGACTGGTCCATCAGGCTATGAAAAATCGACCCATACATACTGATAGGCTGATATGATCAGCCTGAACCGTACTGAAAGTGAAGGATTTAACTCAATGGACCATGGACTGCTCGGACTGGTCCCATCAGTACATGAAAAATGACCCATACGTGTTGATATGATGATACGGTTAGCCATCCGTACTTCCTGGATGGACAAACGACTAACCAAACTAGTCCATAAGGCCATGAAAAATGGACCCATATATACTGATAGGCTGATATGATTAGCCTTAACCGTACCGAATGGAATGATTTATCTCAACGGACCATGAACTGTCCAAACTGGTCCCAGCAGTACATGAAAAATGACCCATACGTACTGATAGGCTCATACGATCAACCATCTGTATTGCCTGGATGCACCAAGGACTGTCCACCCTGGTCCATCAGAGCATGAAAAATTTACCCATACGTACTGATAGGCTGATATGATCAGCCTTAACCATACTGAATGGAAGGATTTAACTCAGCGGACCAAAAACTGTCCGGACTGGTCCCAACAGTACATGAAAAATGACCCATACATACTGATAGGCTGGTACGATCAGCCATCCAAACTGCCTGGAAGGACCAAGGACTGTCCAGACTGGTCCATCAGGCCATGAAAAATCAACCCATACTTACTGATAGGCTGGTACGATCAGCCATCCGTATTGCCTGGAAGGAAAAAGGACTGTCCAGACTGGTCCACCATGCCATGAAAAAACAACCCATATGTACTGATAGGCTTATATGATCAGCCTTAACCGTTCTGAATTGAAGGATAAAACTCAACGGACCATGAACTGTCTGGACTGGTCCCACCAGTACATGAAAATTGACCCATACGAACTGATAGGCTGATCTGATCAGCAATCCGTACTGCCTGGATGGACCAAGGACTGTCCAGACTGGTCCATCAGGCTATGAAAAATCGACCCATACATACTGATAGGCTGATATGATCAGCCTGAACCGTACTGAAAGTGAAGGATTTAACTCAATGGACCATGGACTGTCCGGACTGGTCCCATCAGTACATGAAAAATGACCCATACGTGTTGATATGATGATACGGTTAGCCATCCGTACTTCCTGGATGGACAAACGACTAACCAAACTAGTCCATAAGGCCATGAAAAATCGACCCATAAATACTGATAGGCTGATATGATTAGCCTTAACCGTAGCGAATGGAATGATTTATCTCAACGGACCATGAACTGTCCAAACGGGTCCCAGCAGTACATGAAAATTGACCCATACGTACTGATAGGCTCATACGATCAACCATCCGTACTGCCTGGATGCACCAAGGACTGTCCACCCTGGTCCATCAGAGCATGAAAAATCGACCCATACGTACTGATAGGATGATATGATCAGCCTTAACCATACTGAATGGAAGGATTTAACTCAGCGGACCATAAACTGTCCGGACTGGTCCCAACAGTACACGAAAAATGACCCATACGTACTGATAGGCTGGTACGTTCAGCCATCCGTACTGCTTGGAAGGACCAAGGACTGTCCAGACTGGTCCATCAGGCCATGAAAAATCAACCCATACTTACTGATATGCTGGTACGATCAGCCATCCGTATTGCCTGGAAGGACAAAGGACTGTCCAGACTGGTCCATCAGGCCATAAAAAAACAACCCATACCTACTGATAGGCTTATATGATCAGCCTTAACCGTACTGAATTGAAGGATAAAACTCAACGGACCATGAACTGTCTGGACTGGTCCCACCAGTACATGAAAATTGACCCATACGAACTGATAGGCTGATCTGATCAGCCATCCGTACTGCCTGGATGGACCAAGGACTGTCCAGACTGGTCCATCAGGCTTTGAAAAATCGACCCATACATACTGATAGGCTGATATGATCAGCCTGAACCGTACTGAATGGAAGGATTTAACTCAACGGACCTTGTACTGTCCAGACTTGTCCCATCCGTACATGAAAAATGACCCACACATACTGATAGGCTGATATGATTAGCCATACATACTGCTTGGATGGACCACGGACTGTCCAAACTGGTCCATCAGGACATGAAAGATCAACCCATACGTACTGATAGGCTGATATGATCAGCCTTAACTTTACTGAATGGAAGGATTTAACTCAACGGAACATGGACTGTCCGGACAGGTCCCATTCGTACATGAAAAATGACCCATACGTACTGATAGGCTGGAACGATCAGCCATCCGTACTACCTGCAAGGACCAAGGACTGTCCAGACTGGTCCATCAGGGGATGAAAAATCGACCCATACGTACTGATTGGCTGATATGATCCGCCTTAACCGTACTGAATGGAAGGATTTAACTCAATAAACCATGTACTGTCCAGACTTGTCCCATCAGTACATAAAAAATGACCCACACGTACTGATAGGCTGATACGATCAGCCATGCGTACTGCCTCGATGCACCAAGGATTGTCCAGCCTGATCCATCAGGGCATGAAAAATCGACCCATATGTACTGATAGGCTGATATGATCAGCCTTAACCATACTGAATGGAAGGATTTAACTCAGCGGACAATGGACTGTCCGGACTGGTCCCAACAGTACATGAAAAAAGACCCATACGTACTGATAGGCTGGTACGATCAGCCATCCGTACTGCCTGGAAGGACCAAGGACTGTCCAGACTGGTCCATTAGGCAATGAAAAATCAACCCATACGTACTGATAGGCTTATATGATCAGCCTTAACCGTACTGAATTGAAGGATAAAACTCAACGGACCATGAACTGTCTGGACTGGTCCCACCAGTACATGAAAATTGACCCATACGAACTGATAGGCTGATCTGATCAGCCATCTGTACTGCCTGGATGGAACAAGGACTGTCCAGACTGGTCCATCAGGTCATGAAAAATCGACCCATACATACTGATAGGCTGATATGATCAGCCTAAACCGTAATGAATGGAAGGATTTAACTCAACGGACCATGTACTGTCCAGACTTGTCCCATCAGTACATGAAAAATGACCCACACATACTGATAGGCTGATACGATTAGCCATCCGTACTGCTTGGATGGACCGAGGAATGTCAAAACTGGTCCATCAGGACATGAAAAATCAACCCATACGTACTGATAGGCTGATATGATCAGCCTTAACTTTACTGAATGGAAGGATTTAACTCAGCGGACCATGGACTCTCCAGACTGGTCCCAACAGTACATGAAAAATGACCCATACGTACTGATATGCTGGTACGATCATCCATCCGTACTGCCTGGAAGGACCAAGGACTGTCCAGACTTGTCCATCAGGCAATGGAAAATCAACCCATACATACTGATAGGCTGATATGATTAGCCTTAACCGTACTAAAGTGAAGGATTTAACTCAATGGACCATGGACTCTCCGGACTGGTCCCATCAGTACATGAAAAATGACCCATACGTGTTGATATGATGATACGGTTAGCCATCCGTACTTCTTGGATGGACAAAGGAATGTCCAAACTAGTCCATAAGGCCATGAAAAATCAACCCATATATACTGATAGGCTGATATGATTAGCCTTAACCGTAGCGAATGGAATGATTTATCTCAACGGACCATGAACTGTCCAAACTGGTCCCAGCAGTACATGAAAATTGACCCATACGTACTGATAGGCTCATACGATCAACAATCCGTACTGCCTGGATGCACCAAGGACTGTCCACCCTGGTCCATCAGAGCATGAAAAATCGACCCATACGTACTGATAGGATGATATGATCAGCCTTAACCATACTGAATGGAAGGATTTAACTCAGCGGACTATAAACTGTCCGGACTGGTCCCAACAGTACCTGAAAAATGACCCATACGTACTGATAGGCTGGTACGTTCAGCAATCCGTACTGCTTGGAAGGACCAAGGACTGTCCAGACTGGTCCATCAGGCCATGAAAAATCAACCCATACTTAATGATATGCTGGTACGATCAGCCATCCGTATTGCCTGGAAGGACAAAGGACTGTCCAGACTGGTCCATCAGGCCATGAAAAAACAACCCATACCTACTGATAGGCTTATATGATCAGCCTTAGCCGTACTGAATTGAAGGATAAAACTCAACGGACCATGAACTGTCTGGACTGGTCCCACCAGTACATGAAAATTGACCCATACGAACGGATAGGCTGATCTGATCAGCCATCCGTACTGCCTGGATGGACCAAGGACTGTCCAGACTGGTCCATCAGGCCATGAAAAATCGACCCATACATACTGATAGGCTGATATGATCAGCCTGAACCGTACTGAATGGAAGGATTTAACTCAACGGACCTTGTACTGTCCAGACTTGTCCCATCCGTACATGAAAAATGACCCACACATACTGATAGGCTGATACGATTAGCCATACGTACTGCTTGGATGGACCAAGGACTGTCCAAACTGGTCCATCAGGACATGAAAGATCAACCCATACGTACTGATAGGCTGATATGATCAGCCTTAACTTTACTGAATGGAAGGATTTAACTCAACGGAATATGGACTGTCCAGACAGGTCCCATTCGTACATGAAAAATGACCCATACGTACTGATAGGCTGGAACGATCAGCCATCCGTACTACCTGGAAGGACCAAGGACTGTCCAGACTGGTCCATCAGGCGATGAAAAATCGACCCATACGTACTGATTGGCTTATATGATCCGCCTTAACCGTACTGAATGGAAGGATTTAACTCAACAAACCATGCACTGTCCAGACTTGTCCCATCAGTACATGAAAAATGACCCACACGTACTGATAGGCTGATACGATCAGCCATCCGTACTGCCTCGATGCACCAAGGATTGTCTAGCCTGATCCATCAGGGCATGAAAAATCGACCCATACGTACTGATAGGCTGATATGATCAGCCTTAACCATACTGAATGGAAGGATTTAACTCAGCGGACCATGGACTCTCCAGACTGGTCCCAACAGTACATGTAAAATGACCCATACGTACTGATATGCTGGTACGATCATCCATCCGTACTGCCTGGAAGGACCAAGGACTGTCCAGACTGGTCCATCAGGCAATGAAAAATCAACCCATACGTACTGATAGGCTGATATAGTCAGCCTTAACCGTACTGAATGGAAGGATATAACTCAACGGACCATGGACGGTCTGGACTGGTCCCATCAGTACATGAGAAATTACCGTACGTACTGATAGGCTGATCTGATCAGCCATCCGTACTGCTTGGATGGACCCAGGACTGTCAAGAATGGTCCTTCCGGCCATGAAAAATCGACCCATACGTACTGATAGGCTGATATAATCAGCCTTAACTGTACTGAAAAGAAGGATTTAACTCAACGGACCATTGACTGTCCAGACTGGTCCCATCAGTACATGAAAAATGACCCATACATGTTGATATGATGATACGATTAGCCATCCATATTGCCTGGATGGACAAAGGACTGTCCAAACTAGTCCATAAGGCCATGAAAAATCGACCCATATATACTGATATGCTGATATGATTAGCCTTAACCGTACTGAATGAAAGGATTTATCTCAACGGACCATGAACTGTCCAAACTGGTCCCATCAGTACATTAAAAATGACCCATACGTACTGATAGGCTCATATGATCAGCCATCCGTACTGCCTGGATGCACCAAGGACTGTCCAGCCTGGTCCATCAGAGCATGAAAAATCAACCCATACGTATTGATAGGCTTATATGATCAGCCTTAACCATACTGAATGGAAGGATTTAACTCAGCGAACCATAAACTGTCCGTACAGGTCCCAACAGTACATGAAAAATGACCCATACGTACTGATAGGCTGATCGATCAGCCATCTGTACTGCCTGAAAGGACCAAGGACTGTCCAAACTGGTCCATCAGGCCATGAAAAATCAACCCATACGTACTGGTAGGCTTATATCATCAGCCTTAACCGTACTGAATTGAAGGATTTAACTCAACGGACCATGAACTGTCTGGTCTGGTCCCACCAGTACATGAAAACTGACCCATACGAACTGATAGGCTGATCTGATCAGCCATCCGTACTCCCTGGATGGACCAAGGACTGTCCAGACTGGTCCATCAAACCATGAAAAATCGACCTATACGTACTGATAGGCTGATATGATCAGCCTGAACCGTACTGAATGGAAGGATTTAACTCAACGGACCATTTACTATCCAGACTAGTCCCATCAGTACATGAAAAATGACCCACACATACTGTTAGGCTGATACGATTAGCCATCCTTACTGCTTGGATGGACCAATGACTGTCCAAACTGGTCCATCAGGCCATGAAAAATCAACCCATACGAACTGATAGGATGGAACGATCAGCCACCCGTACTAACTGGAAGGACCAAGGACTGTCCTGACTGGTCCATCAGGCGATGAAAAATCGACCCATACGTACTGATTGGCTGATATGATCAGCCTTAACCATACTGAATGGAAGGATTTAACTCAGCGGACAATGGACTGTCCGGACTGGTCCCAACAGTACATGAAAAATGACCCATATGTACTAATAGGCTAGTACGATCAGCCATCCGTACTGCCTGGAAGGACTAAGGACTGTCCAGACTGGTCCATCAGGCAATGAAAAATCAACCCATACGTACAGATAGGCTGATATGATCAGCCTTAACCGTACTGAATGGGAGGATATAACTCAACGGACCATGGTAGGTCTGGACTGGTCCCATTAGTACATGAGAAATTACCATACGTACTGATAGGCTGATCTGATCAGCCATCCGTACTACTTGGATGGACCCAGGACTGTCAAGACTGGTCCTTCCTGCCATGAAAAATCGACCCATACGTACTGATAAGCTGATATAATCAGCCTTAACTGTACTGAAGATAAGGATTTAACTCAACGGACCATTGACTGTCCAGACTGGTCCCATCAGTACATGAAAAATGACCCATACATGTTGATATGATGATACAGTTAGCCATCCGTATTGCCTGGATGGACAAAGGACTGTCCAAACTAGTCCATAAGGCCATGAAAAATCGACCCATATATACTGATATGCTGATATGATTAGCCTTAACCGTACTGAATGAAAGGATTTATCTCAACGGACCATGAACTGTTCAAACTGGTCCCATCAGTACATTAAAAATGACCCATACGTACTGATAGGCTCATATGATCAGCCATCCGTACTGCCTGGATGCACCAAGGACTGTCCAGCCTGGTCCATCAGAGCATGAAAAATCAACCCATATGTACTGATAGGTTTATATGATCAGCCTTAACCATACTGAATGGAAGGATTTAACTCAGCAGACCATAAACTGTCCGTACAGGTCCCAACAGTACATGAAAAATGACCCATACGTATTGATAGGCTGATCGATCAGCCATCTGTACTGCCTGAAAGGACCAAGGACTGTCCAAACTGGTCCATCAGGCCATGAAAAATCAACCCATACGTACTGGTAGGCTTATATCATCAGCCTTAACCGTACTGAATTGAAGGATTTAACTCAATGGACCATGAACTGTCTGGACTGGTCCCACCAGTACATGAAAATTGACCCATACGAACTGCTAGGCTGATCTGATCAGCCATCCGTACTCTCTGGATGGACCAAGGACTGTCCAGACTGGTCCATCAGGCCATGAAAATCAACCCATACGAACTGATAGGCTGGAACGATCAGCCATCCGTACTACCTGGAAGGACCAAGGACTGTCCAGACTGGTCCATCAGGCGATGAAAAATCGACCCATACGTACTGATTGGCTGATATGATAAGCCTTAACCGTACTGAATGGAAGGATATAACTCAATGGGCCATGGACGGTCTAGACTGGTCTCATCAGTACATGAGAAATTACCATATGTACTGATAGGCTGATCTTATCAGCCATCCGTATTGCCATATGGACCAAGGACTGTCCAGACTGGTCCATCAGGCCATGAAAAATCAACCGATACGTAGTGATAGGCTGATATGATTAGCCTTAACCATACTGAATGGAAGGATTTAACTCAGCGGACCATGGACTGTCCGGACTTGTCCCAACAGTACATGAAAAATGACCCATACGTACTGATAGGCTGGTACGATCAGCCATCCGTACTGCCTGGAAGGACCAAGGACTGTGACGACTGGACCATCAGGCCATGAAAAATCAACCCATANCCCATACGTACTGATAGGCTGGTACGATCAGCCATCCGTACTGCCTGGAAGGACCAAGGACTGTGACGACTGGACCATCAGGCCATGAAAAATCAACCCATATGTACTGATAGGCTGATATGATCAGCCTTAACCGTACTGAATGGAAGGATATAACTCAACGGACCATGGACGGTCTGGACTGGTCCCATCTGTACATGAGAAATTACCATACGTACTGATAGGCTGATCTGATCAGCCATCCGTACTGCCTGGATGGACCAAGGACTGTCAAGACTGGTCCTTCAGGCCATGAAAAATCGACCAATACGTACTCATAGGCTGATATAATCAGCCTAAACCGTACTGAAGTGAAGGATTTAACTCAACGGACCATGGACTGTCCGGACTAGTCCCATCAGTACATGAAAAATGACCCATACTTGTTTATATGATGATACGATTAGCCATCCGTACTGCCTGGATGGACAAAGGACTGTCCAAACTCGTCCATAAGGCCATGAAAAATCGAAAAATATATACTGATAGGCTGATATGATTAGCCTTAACCGTACTGAATAGAAGGATTTATCTCAACGGACCATGAACTGTCCAGACTGGGCCCATCAGTACATGAAAAATGACCCATACGTACTGATATGCTCATACGATCAGCCATCCATACTGCCTGGATGCACCAAGGACTGTCCAGCCTGGTCCATCAGAGAATGAAAAATCGATCCATACGTACTGATAGGCTGCTATGATTAGCCTTAACCATACTGAATGGAAGGATTTAACTCAGCGGACCATGGACTGTCCGGACTGGTCCCAACAGTACATGAAAAATGACCCATACATACTGATAGGCTGGTACGATCAGCCATCCGTACTGCCTGGAAGGACCAAGGACTCTCCCGACTGGTCCATCAGGCCATGAAAAATCAACCCATACGTACTGATAGGCTTATATGATCAGCCTTAACCATACTGAATGGAAGGATTTAACTCAGCGGACCATAAACTGTCCGTACAGGTCCCAACAGTACATGAAAAATGACCCATACGTATTGATAGGCTGATCGATCAGCCATCTGTACTGCCTGAAAGGACCAAGGACTGTCCAGACTGGTCCATCAGGCCATGAAAAATCAACCCATACGAACTGATAGGCTGAAACGATCAGCCATCCGTACTACCTGGAAGGACCAAGGACTGTCCAAACTGGTCCATCAGGCGATGAAAAATCGACCCATACGTACTGATTGGCTGATATGATAAGCCTTAACCGTACTGAATGGAAGGATATAACTCAATGGGCCATGGACGGTCTAGACTGGTCTCATCAGTACATGAGAAATTACCATACGTACTGATAGGCTGATCTTATCAGCCATCCGTATTGCCATATGGACCAAGGACTGTCCAGACTGGTCCATCAGGCCATGAAAAATCAACCCATACGTAGATAGGCTGATATAATTAGCCTTAACCATACTGAATGGAAGGATTTAACTCAGCGGACCATGGACTGTCCGGACTTGTCCCAACAGTACATGAAAAATGACCCATACGTACTGATAGGCTGGTACGATCAGCCATCCGTACTGCCTGGAAGGACCAAGGACTGTGACGACTGGACCATCAGGCCATGAAAAATCAACCCATATGTACTGATAGGCTGATATGATCAGCCTTAACCGTACTGAATGGAAGGATATAACTCAATCGACCATGGACGGTCTGGACTGGTCCCATCAGTACATGATAAATTAGCATACGTACTGATAGGCTGATCAGATCAGCCATCCATATTGCCTTGATGGACCAAGGACTTTCCAGACTGGTCCATCAGGCCATGAAAAATGACCCATACGTACTGATAGGCTGATATTATCAGCCTTAACAGCACTGAAGTGAAGGATTTAACTCAATAAACCATGGACTGTCCGGACTGGCCCCATCAATACATGAAAAATGACCCATACGTATTGATAGGATGATCGATCAGCCATCTGTACTGCCTGAAAGGACCAAGGACTGTCCAGACTGGTCCATCAGGCCATGAAAAATCAACCCATACGAACTGATAGGCTGGAACGATCAGCCATCCGTACTACCTGGAAGGACCAAGGACTGTCCAGACTGGTCCATCAGGCGATGAAGAATCGACCCATACGTACTGATTGGCTGATATGATAAGCCTTAACCGTACTGAATGGAAGGATATAACTCAATGGGCCATGGTCGGTCTAGACTGGTCTCATAAGTACATGAGAAATTACCATACGTACTGATAGGCTGATCTTATCAGCCATCCGTATTGCCATATGGACCAAGGACTATCCAGACTGGTCCATCAGGCCATGAAAAATCAACCCATACGTAGTGATAGGCTGATATGATTAGCCTTAACCATACTGAATGGAAGGATTTAACTCAGCGGACCATGGACTGTCCGGACTTGTCCCAACAGTACATGAAAAATGACCCATACGTACTGATAGGCTGGTACGATCAGCCATCCGTACTGCCTGGAAGGACCAAGGACTGTGACGACTGGACCATCAGGCCATGAAAAATCAACCCATATGTACTGATAGGCTGATATGATCAGCCTTAACC